>PVKA01001213.1:10344-96790 GCA_004027165.1 Ctenomys sociabilis
GGGGGGGGGGGCGGCCGAAGCTGAGTACAACAAAGGGAACAAATACCTGCAGGAAATGTTTCTACAATTCCTTTCAGAGATCCAGCGGACAGCAGAAAGCATTGCATTTGACAAGAGGCCTGGGCGCAAATCCGCCTCCGGATAGAACTAGTGTGTCCTCGGCATAGTGGCTCGTGGCCCCATTTGAGAGGGCAGAGCAGGGGCTGTGCTAGTTAAGGACAGGAACAGGGAGGACATCGAAGCTTCACGTACTCCTTCTCTGTTCAGCCCAAAGACAGATCCCACATCCATCCTGGACCAAAGGCCGCCATGCTGGATGGTACGGCCCTCCTGCCCACAGACAGCTGGGCCCATGCACAGCCTCGCCCCTTACGACCATGCTCGGTGTCACCTCTCAGCTGCCCTAAGCTTGTGCTGCCCACCATGTAAAAGGTAAGGGCTTTCCCTGTGAGGCATATTTTTCCCTTTTGCTCTGGATATATCCTACCAGGTCTCACTGTAAAACAGTCACCGTAGGCACCATTCCATAAGAGATCTTGTACTAAGTCCCAGATGACCACTTATCACACAGGGTGGGAACAGCTCATGAAAAAGTGAATTTATTCCCCCTGATTTTTCCATTCTGGAAAGAAAGAGATATTCATGAGCATGTTTACAGAAGAAAAAGGGCACAGAAACGAGCTCTCTAGGTACCATGGCTCATTTTTTGTTTTTGAAACTAAAAGGTAATCTGATAAAATGGTACATAACTATACAGCTTAATATGGTAAGGGTTAGGCAAAAATGAAGTAGTCATCCCTAAACATTCTTTTAAGATACCCTTTTAAATTGCAATAATAATTTATGTACTCATCAATATTTTAAATTGTAAGATGCAAGTTCCTGCTTCTATTTTCTGAAGTCAAAAGCTTGGCGATTTCTATGGCACTAAGCTAGACATGTAACCAAGTTTTTAGAAGCATGTCAGAAAGGAAACAGAGAAGATAAAGGATCCACAGGTGGGTATTTAACATGCACTACCACTCAAGTCACCTTTTGAAAGTGCACCATTGAGTTTTCAAAACACGGGGTTTAAACATAAACAGTGATAATAACGTATCTATGAAAAATCACTCATGAACTGTAGGGCTCCATTGGTCTCATTGCAATCAGTTCTACCCAGGGAGAAATGGTGGCAGGAATGAGAAATGATAGACAAGAAGACAAAAGCTGGGCTGGGAGCTCACTGGTCTGCCTGATAGGCAAGATTAATGCAACTGCATAACAAAACCTCCATTTATTTATACTTTTGCAAAGTTAGTAACACGTGACACAAGGTTGCCTAGTGACTCCTAGCTGACCTTAATCAGACAGGGTGTTTATCCCAGGACTGAGGTAGCTTGTTTGCTTTAGGCACTGATGTCTAGTCCTGCCTACACACATTTGATCAATTTTCTAGATTACACAGCTCCCAAAAATGAACAACTTTTACAAATTTTCTTAAGAGAAGCTCAATTATCAATCCATTGTGCATAAGATCATGGACTTTCAGACTAGGACAAAATCTTGCTCCAGCCCTCATTTCATGTGTAGATGGGTAAACTTGACCGGGAAAGGTCAAGCAGTTTATCCAAAGGCACCTGGCAATAGTGGCCTTGGGAGAAACAGATGCCACTCATTTCATTTAGTTAAATACATTTTCAAGGTATTTCATGTGATTTCTTTAGTACTCATCCATGTCACTTTTGTGAGGTTGTCTTCAGGTCTTTGTAAAAGAACTGGGGCTTAATCCAGTCATTCTATTAGCCCACAGTTCTTCTACCTCCACTTGAATTATGGATGATATGCCAACTTCAAAAACTATTGTGGTCTTATATCCAATTTCTTCCGGCAATTTCCATTTTTTAGAACATCTATGGCAGATGGATCTGCTTTGCTTTGACACCTTTTCTAAACATGCATGAGCTCATTCATTTCCAGAGCTGTTCAGAGTAGTACAGGCCTTTAAGATTTAAACAAACATGGTCCAACACCTTGAGGCAGAGCTTCAACTCCAGGCCCATGCTCAAACAGAAGCACATTAACATAATCACTTTTATAAGCATTAAGTTATTGTTTATTGCACAGCAGGAATATTTCTTCTTGCATATATCAAAATACATACTAACAATGAGTTCTGAATTGCAAAAGAAGATTTATTTTTTATACCTGTCCATGCCAATCACTATTTCATTTATAACTATCTTAACAATCACTATTTTAACACTTTTTTTTCTTTTTTTTTTTTTTGTACACAGGGTCTCACTATGCAGCCCACATTCATAGTGATCCTCTTGCTTTCTGCTTACAGGCGCGCGCCACCACGCCCAGACTCCATCGCCGGCTCAGCGCACCCGAAGGCGGGGCCAGTGTGGCAAGCGGAAGCAGAGATCGAATCCTGGCCGCTGCGCTTACCTAAGCAAGCGCTTAGTCCACTGAGCTATACCGCCGGCCCTATTTTAACACTTTTTGAACCTAAAAAATATTACTGTTACATCAGATTACAAACAAGTTGCATCCAGAAGTTTATTTGTGAGATCTTTGTAGAACCCAAACCTTGCTTTCTATTAGAAAATGCTTTGTACCTGAGATCATTCTCATAAGTGAAATAAATCAGACTCACATTTGTACACATTATATTGTCTCCCTGTTGTGAGAAACTGAAACTAAGTAAGGTCTACAATGTACAGTAGATACAGTGAAATGGCAAGAAATTGTTCAAAAGGAGAAAGGATCTAGCATGGGAGAAAGGGGAAAGGACAGGAAGGGAGAGGGAAAACATAGTTCAGTTATACTATCAGTCTTTTACCTAACTGAAAAGAAAGGTTGTGCTAATATTGATTAGAGAAATTTTGATGATTATAGTTTGTACTCTGAATAACTACTTTGAAGATATCAATATGCAAAATATTAACTCTTGTTATTCTATTATTTTGTTATGAAATTTTTTTATATTTTTCCATAAAATAAAAAAATTATGCTGAAAAAAAAGAAAAGAAAATGCTTTGCAAATAGGAATTAAGCACCTACGTAGTTCCTCCCAGGAATTCTCACCTAGAATGCCTATAAAGTCACTCAACTAGCACACTGAGTTTGTAGGACTGGGAGTCTGAGACCCTCTTTCTTTTGGAAAACAGTATAATATCAGGCCTTTCCTTTTTTTTTTTTTTTTTTTTTCTTTTTGAGACAGGGTCTCACTATGCAGTTCAGGCTGGCCTTAAGCTCACTTTGTAGCTCAAGCTGGTCTTGAACTCACAACAATCCTCCTGCCTCAGCCTCCCAAGTGCTGGGATTACAGGCATGCACCACCACGCCCGGCTAATACCAGGCCTTTCCTTTTCTAAGCTTCTGTCAGAAGGAGAGGGAGACAGACAGTAAGAGAGACAGACCAAGAGAAAGACTGGAGCATGGAAGCGCTGTGTTCCTGAGTGGATGAATTCACTGATAAGCTCATAGCTAACTTGCTGTTAGGAGCTAGGGCCTGGGTGCAAGACATGGGTCACTAGAGGTCAGATCTGGAAGAATGTAGCTCCCTCATGAGATCCTCCATTCTATTTTTCCTGGCCACCATGATGTGAGCAGGTCTCCCGAGCAGCAGCCCCCTCCACCTGCCATTTCTGCACTTGGGCCTGCCAACCATGGACTGAACCTTCCAGAATTGTGAACCTATAGTCCTCTCCATTAAAAAAAAAAATCTTTTATTCATTTATTTAGGTCTCACTATGCAGCTCAGACTTGTAGTGATCATCCTATCTCAGGCTCCTCAGAGCTGGGATTATAGGTGTGCACCACCACGTCCAGTTTCAGTGGCCAACATACCACGGGACCGGCATGGCTTGTGATACTGGGGATCAAACCCAAGTACTTGTACTTGCCAGGCAGGCACTTAGATTACTGAGCTATCTCCTAAGCCAAATCCTCTTCATTTTTTAAGTTACAGGTGTCAAGAATCTTATCCCAGCAATAAGGAGGCTAAGAGAAGGCACTTCACTGAAGTGTGTGCCATGCTACCATTGTAACTACTTACAAACACCAGGGATGACCTTGTTCCACATAGGAAGCTATAGGTTTAATAACACACTTCCATATTCATGCTGAAGAACTCCTCTGATCTGTTGAGATCCATCTCAAATGGTACCACCTCTGTGAGGCTTTCCTCACTCTCCAGCCATTCCACAAGTGTGCACTGAGCCTCTGGGATGTGTTCCCTGTGCTTAGCTCTGGAGACGCAGGATAGATGTGGGTCTCACCATGGTGGGACCAGTACAAGCTGATGCTGAGCCTTAGGAGAGGGAGATTTGACCTCAAGCATGGAATCAGGGCAGTACTGTCTAACCATCCTTGTAGCCCATTGGTATTTCCCTTGCCTACTGCTGCAATAACTACAAAGATTTGGACCACCAAGTCGCTCTGCCCATATGGATCAAAAACAGGGATATCACACATCAGTAACACACTGACCACAGGTCCTGTCCTGCGGCAATGCCCAATGAGGATTTACAAAATGAGTGAAACAGCTCTCTGGCCCAGTCCTGCAACAGAGTGGATGCTAGTTGAGGAAAGGACAAACACGAACACATTGCATCCTAACCAAATCTAAAAGATGAGATGCCCTTGGTGAGTTCTTCGGGGATATTTAGGATTGACTGAGTGTGACCTTCAGCTGACCAAGATCAAGAGGCATACCAGACAGCTAATTGTGACCGTCATCCTCTTGTCCTGACATAGGTGCAGGCACGAGAGAGTGGTGAAACACCTCCTGGAAGTGGAGCAGCCCACGTTTGAGATTGTAGAAGCCCGTGGCTGTAGTGCATAAAAGCAACTCTCCTTCCCTAGCACGCCCCTTTCTGGCCACTGTGAGAGGCCTTGGTCTCAGAGGCACAGCCACATTGTACTCTCGTGGCACGTGGCAGTGAGTGAGGAGCCACGTTATTAGCCAGGCTGACCTTGAAAACCAAGCTGTGTGTGGAAACAAGAGTAGAGAATCTCCAATTCTTCTAGGCATCATTGACTTCATCTGTAAGACAGGAAAAGGCACAGAATCCCCAGTCCTGACATCAATCCTGCATCCTTCCTGAGAGCACTAGGGCACAAATGGTGAACATAAGCCAGAGACTCACCCAGCATCCAAGAAGCTCCTACTGCAGCATCAGTTTCCCTACAGTGCTGGATGGTTGTGGGGAGATTTCCTCCTGCTCTAGTCCCAGACTCCTAGTAATGTGAAATATATACTTTTGAGCAGCCCTGGGCTGGAAGGAGGAGGGAGGAATGAGCAGGGCTCAGCAGTACCAATGCTCTGAGGAATCCCCAACCATGGGCGTGCAGATAAAGCCACAGCCGAGTACAAAGCTTCAAGTGCACTTGTTCACCATAAATTCATCTCTGCCCTCTGTCAACAAGGCTCAGCTCCCAGATTCTAGGCTTTTGGCCTAGTCATTACCGCAGACATCATACTGCCTGTCTTCTGTCCAGTTTGCCCTAACAGCTCTGGAGGGTGAGCAGTACGGGTGTTCAGATCTCCTTTCTTTGTTTTTTTTTTTTTTTTTTTTTTGGTCTTTTTGAGACAGGGTCTCACTGTGCAGTTCAGGCTGGCCTTAAGCTCACTTTGTAGCTCAGGCTGGTCTCGAACTCACAACAATCCTCCTGCCTCAGCCTCCCAAGTGCTGGGATTACAGGCATGCGCCACCACGCCCGGCTCCCTTCTTTGTTTTTAAATACATTTCTCTTCAGATGAGAGACTGAGACATTTAATCTCTCACTTGAGTCACATTCTGGTTAGTGACACAGCTGGGACCAGACTCAGGGCCTTCTGAGGCTCTTCCCTGGCCCACTAAACTATGCCTTCTCTGAATTTTTTAATTAGTAAAGAAGTATTCAGGGCTAAATTGAATCATGAAGGTATGGAAAGCCAAAGCACCATCACGTGCCAGACTGTTCTTGAGGCTCTTGTTTTCTGGATTGTCAACTAAGATTATTAAGCAAGCATCTGGTCTCCAAATTTTTTCAAGGGCCACAATTTAAGTGAGCATTTGTTTTACTCCTAATATTCAAGAAATTCAGCTCAGTGAATCCTTCTGCATAGGAGAAATGTCTTTAAAGTTGCTGATTCTTAATGCAAAAGAAAACTGTGACAAGTTCTGTGTTCAGTCCACAAAGTAGCTGGATTCATTTTAATTTACACATAAGTCAGGGAGCTTCTCTGTACAAGTTTTTCACTCATGTACACAACCAGCGTGATGCACCAGCCTGTCCTGTGGTTGCTTGCACTCTCATCACTCATCAGAGAATGAGCAAAGGTGTGAGGTGTAACACACAGAGACCCACACATCTTTTCTCATCTCCATCCTCAAATCTACAGGCTTACACTTGGGTCTCAGAGAGAAAGGTATGAGGTCACTTGCACACAGGTTTGATAATGAGTACTGAAAAGAGAACAATTAAAAATAATGATTTTACATTTCTATGCACTCCAAAATTGGCAGATCACTCTAACAGGAGCCAAGTGCTCCCTGTGGGAGGGTCAGCCAGCTGCCATCAAAAGGAACTCCATGCTGAGCAAGCTCCTACACATGGCTCTGCAGCATGGAAGGAATGAAACCCACTTGAAACACAAAAACCTTTCTGGCATTTACTAGTCATTCAGCAAATCCATTGGCAATTCTTATGAAAAGCATTCCTGTTTCTTTTCATAGATTTTGGTGGAAAGGTTGTTGCAACTGTATAAAGTAAGTCCTTATGTGGAAGTAGTTAATGTACTATACTGATATTTGCTCGGCTTTCGGAATTTTTATTTATCTTAGCTGGGATATCCACCTCCCTTTGTGCTCAAACCAGTTACAGTTATGGCTAGTAACAATTTCTATTTTTCTAAGCATGCAGTATTTTTTAGAAATGCATTTGGTACTATGAAGCTTGGACTCATAGTGATCCTCCTGTTTTCAGCCTCCCCAGTGCTGGGATTGCAGGCACAAGCCACTGTACCTGGTCTTGTTGGATGGCTCAGTGTGCCTGGGGATTGGGCCAGAACAGCATGTGGTTCTGGGGATCGAATCCTGGTCCCTGAGATCTAACCCTGGTCCCCGAGCTTGCCTAAGGAGGCACTTAGTCTGCTGAGCTATCTTGCCCACCCTAAGAATGCAGTCTTGAGATGAAGATGAAGAGCAGTAAGTAGTAAAGGAAAGCTCTCTTGACTACTAGAGACTTTGTCAAGATTTTCATGACATTTGAACTATTGAGCAGTTTTTGTCTTATGAAATGTCATTTGCAAAAACCCCTGTTTTTGTTCCTTTGGAATTATGTTAACTGGGAAAAAAGTGTCATAAACAGAATATAAATTCATAGCATATGAACAAATACCAGGAGATAATTTAAAAGATATGTAGAATTTTTTGTGAAGTTACTTGTATTTTCAGTTTTTAAAAAGCATCTCTGATGAGAGTTAAAGTACTTCAATTGAATAATATTTTAATTCTCATTCTTCAATCAATATCCATCTCAATACTTGTTGTTTAGTCCAGATTTTCCTTTGGGACACACTCCAAATTATCTGATATTGATAAGAGTTTCTTTCCGGAGTGGTGTCCACTAAGTACTGTACTGTAGAAAAACCCTACACCTGACAAGCTGTAAGATGGACATTTTATCACCCACCCAACACTAGAATGTTAGATGCATGCTCCTTTGGATAAGAGCTCACAGCAAAACATGAGGGTTTCACTCTTGCTATGACCTTCAAGCTTTAGGCCAGCACTCCAGATGAAGACAATAAAACTACACACAATCACCCTCCCACGCACCCACATCCAGGTGGCCCAAGTTTGAATTAAATGGTTTTCTTCACTTGATTTTCATAAAAGACTAATACTCCACTACTGTTATCACCAGGCTTCTATGTTCAGATGCTTCTTCAGCCCTGAAAAGTCTGTCAATGCTTAAACTGCCTTTTTAGTTCAACCTTTAACTGCAGCGCCCTCTGGTGTTGATCATGATTTTAGCAACCACCTCCATATCTAGTTTCAACTGCTTCCTAGTGATAGCTCCATCATTATTCTCTTAGGCAGAGTTTCACTTTGTATTATAAGATGTGAAAATACTAAGAGTCTGTCCTATTAAAAACACACGCTATCGTAAGTGTTTCAGACTGTATTTTCTTTGGATTTTTGAACTCTTTCCTTACCCAAGATGAAATGTCTTGGAGATGAGACCCAGGTCTATACACAGGTCTATTTATTTCAGTTTCCCATACATTCAAGGCCCGCAGGAAATTACACACAATAAATTTACTCCATTTTATTGTGGAGGCATCCCATGCTGTGAGATTAGGGCTCGAATTTTATACTTGTGGCCTCCTGTTAGAACTAAAAAAGTGGTGCTGGGGACTTAGCTCAGTTGAATAAGTGCTTCCCTGGCAAGCTCTAGGGCCTGAGTTCAATCCCTGGCTCCCCAGAGAGAAAAAAAGAACTAAAAATGTTTCAGATTTCGGGAGATTTGGTATTTCAGAATTGTGGATTAAGTGTAATCAAATGCTTCATTGCCAGGCTCTGCAAACTGCTTATCAAAAGCTCCAAGTGGAAAATTTCTGCTGTTGCTTTACTATCGCCAGATAGGGATTTGGAGTCGGTCTGGTCAGGAAGTCATTTTATAAGCCATCTCAGCTTTCATCTGAAAGACCAAAATAATCAAGTCCTAGAGAAATTAAATGACTTGCCATGGTGACAGAAGGAGAGGATTTCTGATCTCGGTCTTCTGCTACCCCACAATCATAGAAGTGGCTGGTCATGGTGCCACACACTTGCATTCCCCGCCCTGGAAAGGCTGAGGCAGGAGGACTGCTGTATGCTTGAGGCCAGCCTGGGCTGCACAGTGAGTTCAAGGCCACTATCTAGTGAGACCTTGTGTCAAAATAAAAACAAAATAAGGGCTGCAAATTACCAAGTAGTAACCATGAGCCAAGCACTAGATAAACTCTCTTACATGTACTGTCTTTGCATGTGTGTGTGTGAGAGAGAGAGAGATGCTGGGGATTGTGAACTGTGCTCCCAGCCCGTTTTGAGACAATGTATTGCTAAATTGCCCATCCTTGATGATCTTGAACTTGCATTCCTTCCACCTCAGCCTCCCAGAGTGCTGGGATTGCAAGTGTTTCCAGGTATGAAGTCTTATGAGTTTTGAGGTAGGTACTGTCATTACATCTATGTTACAGAAAGGGAAAGAAAATCAATGAGATAGAAGCTGAGGAAATATATGTACCCCACCTTGCTCAAATGGGTTTTGAACACCAGTGCTTGAAGTCACTGCTGATCTTACAGCCTTCATGGCACCTGAGCACAGATATGGATGTATGGATGCAGTGGGACAGATGGGTGCATGTGCATGTGTTTATGTATAAATGATAGACCAATCAGCAGGATACAGCATTAAATTTTACCACCCTGTTTGTATGCGTCTAGAGTAGACAGAGGAAATCAGTGACTGGCATCCACTTTACACCATGGAAACAGTAAAGATAAACAATACATTACCCACAGTCCTTCATACCCAGACTCCTGCACAAGATTTAGAGCCTATCCATCAAATGCAGCAGAGTTGAAGGTGAGAACAAACCTCCGCTGCTCTTGCTGCCACATCACTTTGCGGAAACACATGGTTTTTCCGTGGAGTGTTGGCAGAGGTTTTCCTGTGGAGCAGTGAGATGGGCTGAGGTCACCGGCTTTAAAGGACTAAGGACAGGGTCCTTGGCATTCATTCTGAATTTCAAGGCTATGGATGCCCTAGGAACAAGTGATTCTGGAACCAAGAAGAGCAAATGGGACTTCAGGTTGTAGTGACTCATTGTGTGTGGTGGCTTCCTATCCCTACTGGGCAGTTTCCTAATTGTGGCGCAAGTGTCACAGAGGTAGTAGAACCAGAAGTCCTTTACTCATGGAGGGAGGTCTCCTCCGTGGCTCCCAGGGTTCTAGGTGGCTTCTGTAGCTAAGTAAGCAGATGGTGAAATCCAGGAGCCCTAATGCACTCCCTGCCCTTTGTAGGGTCCTGAAGGACTGGAACCCCAGAGGAAAGGTCAGTCGCTGAACTAGAAGTTAACCCATGCGCAGCAAGCGGCCCAGCTTCCGGCAGATATCTGCACGAATCCAAGTAACTCAGCTCCTTTGGTAGTAATCAAGGGATTCTGGATGTGGGGCTACCAGGTGCCCCACACAAGCAAAGTCATTTCTGAAGGAAGGAAATGTCATCCTATACTTGGAATAGAATCTAATGTGAGCCACAGAAATAAGGCGTGTACATAATTCAACACATTCTAACCATGTGAAGGAGGTAAAATTTGGTATGACAACCAGCCTAGAATGGTTTCTCCATGAAATATCTGTGCTGTTTTCACTTTATCTCAGTCAGAATCCAGCCACCCTTGTCACATGCACACTAAACTTTTCACCAACATAGTACAGCTTAAATCAGATAATGAGGACTGGCTGATTTGGAATGTGATGGACTCCAACTCAAGTGTTTAGTGCTAGCCTGACTCAGCTAAATGTATTCTATGTGTCCTTAATTTGTCCATGGTGTTCTATTACATCTTATGTTCTGGTTCATTTTTCTCAAAGCAGGTAAAAAAAACCTTCCACTTGGGAGAATATAACTTGCCCAAAGGCAGAGAAATATGGAATTGCTTAAAATCAACATACTGATTTTCTCATTAAAATAAAGAAGAAAGAAAATAGAAAATTTAACTGAGGGAAGACTACAAGTAAAATTCTCCAGTCTGTGATAACATTTAGCAACACAAATTATTAAATATTTACTTAATTTAAAATTTTTCTTAAATTTTAATTCTGATTTTTATTTACTTTTTTTTAAAGACAGGATCTCTATGAAGTGCAGGCTGGCCTCAAACTCACCACGATCTTCCTGCCTTAACCTGCAGGCATGTGCTACTATTCAGGCTTTTATTTCTAATTTTAAAAATAAAATAATCAATTAAAATAATTTGCATTAAACACCAAGAGCTTGAGGATCCATTCTGTTAGCTTTGCTTTCGTAATGGCCACTGATTGGGAATAGTGGTATGTCCGACCAAATAGATATCTGGGTATGTCTCACTGTCCCTGAGCTTGCAAAGGGTGGATTATAATTCACAAAGTGAATCTACAGGCCTCTTACATTTTAGGGATCTTCTAAGAACTGGTGTTGGGAATGCCAGGATGAGTTTATAATCTCACAACAGTGATAAGCCATAGAAACAAATAACTATTGAGAATCCTGATGTCCCCAGAGAACAAGCTGTTTTCTCTTGTAAGTTCCAGCAAGCTGGGATACAAGTTTACAGATATACCATTTCCTGGAAGAGCCCTGTCTCTTCTTTGTTCCTTTACCTGGGAAATTAACTACTTGTGTCCTGTGAACATAGTTTGGTCAGTGCTGGAGAGCTTTATAAATGGAAGTTTGTTGACACAAAATTAGTTATGCACAGCCATTAGCCTATTTTTAGCCCTGAATAAATGTAAGAAGTTACAGAGATTCAAGACTCACTTAGAGGATGACTAAGCTTCTGAGACCTCTGTGGCCATATTAATCAATTCTTCTCAATTCTTCCCACTAAAACTGATAGCATACAATATCAGTGACCTCTTGAAATCCTTTTCACTTCTCAGAGCCTGATGGGAGATCTTAGCAAGCTGATATTTTTTGCTACCCAGAGTTATCTTCATAAATTTTAGTAAGAAGATAATCTCATTTTACACATGGAGAATCAGGACATAGGAAAATTAAGGAATTTGTCCAGAGTTACACATCTTATTAAGACATGGAATCAAAGTTATGTTTGAAAAATAAACAAAGCCCAGGATTTTTCCATTATACCCCAAAGCCTCTAGGAAAATTGTCCTTTCTCCAAAGAGTTTTATCATCCAGTGATGACAAATTGTTCAACAGAATATTTTGAAACTAGGTGAAAAGAGAGACTATAAATTCTAAGGGAGAGCTGAGGAGATGGCTCAGTGGAATAAGTTCTTCCCTGGCAAGTGCCTGAGTTCAATCCCCAATTCTGGAAAAAAAAATTGTAAGGGAATATGATCATTCTGTTTTTCAGTTTTGCTTATGCAGTCATTTGTATTTGTATTCTCCAGGTAATCCTGAGGTTCCCATAGCCTTTGAATGTTTTTCCCCTCCTTCTTCTTGAAGGATTCCAACTCCTCTGATAGGAGCTAGCCAGTGTCCTTGTTTCCAGGCCTTTCTCTCCCTTCCTTATTCAACTGTTGAACGCATTACTATTTTACAATTACTTGTTCGTGTAAGGTTCTTCCTTTTGAGACTGTGGTAAGCTTGTTGAAAGTAAGAATCGCATTTGAGTGTCCTCCAGGCCTAGGCACACTGTGTCACCTGTGACAGAATTAACTTAAAGCAAAAGTTCAAAGTCACTTGGAACTCTTCAACTTTGTTTTATTGTTTCTTTCCCCTAAGAGAAAGAGCTATGTATTTCAACAAACATTCAAACACCAAATACATTTTTTTTAACAGTTTTCAATGAAGTACAGTGTCCCGGCGGGTGAAAGCTCCATGGAGAACTACATTTCCAGAAGTCCAGCAGCTCTAGCCTTTGCTGGTTTGCTGACTGTTCCTGAAGTCAGTTCACTTTGGCCAATATTAACATGACAATTTTCTGACCCAGGCAGATGCCTGCCAATCACAAAGGCAAAGGTAGGAGTTTCTGATATGGCTTAGGAACAAACAAGTCTTTTGCAGGTCTTCTGTGACTTTTCGGGATACCAGCCCAGGCAGGGAGTCCTCAACCCCCAGCTGGTCCTCCCTGCCTCCACTCCTGCAATTAGCATCCGCATCTGGGCACTGCCCCCTTTCCTGTGTTCCACTCCTCCCATCTTCATTGAGTCCCAGCCCCCTTTCTTCCCAGTCTGCAGGAGGATCTCTCAAAGTTGAGCCAGAGGTATTTTTTCCCTAAGCAGGCCACAAACACTGGACCAGGGAAATGGCCCAGAGGTGGCGCAGAAACTTCCTCCTACCTTCCTTTCCCAGCCTGAGTGGAGAAGCTAGCGGGGCTGCGCACTCATCACTGCAGAGGGAATTCCAGTTCCTGAAAAACCCCTCTCAGTGTGCCCTCACAGCCCAGGGCCTCTGAGCCCTTCCTCCTTGGCAGTACCCACAGCAAGAGCTTCAGAAAAGGGGCTGGCTTCCTTCTGCCTCTGGGTTCCTCTCCTTTTCTACCACTTGTCATTCTTTTGCCCAGACTCTCCTGGTCAAAACCCAGAACCCAAATCCATCTAAAAGGAACCTCATTAGCATAGAGCAGCAACCCTCATATTGCAGCCAGCAGCTGGGGGCGCGCACCTCGTGCAGGTGGAGGAGAGGAGAGGAAGCATTTCTGGTGTAAGATCAAGTCCAGGTTTACCGCTACTCCCGATGGCCAACGTTTACACTATGCCAGCTATAGCACAAGGAGCTGCAGACCCTGGCAGGCCACTGGGGCGGGCGAATCGGAGGCAGCCTCTGGGGTATTAGCAGAGCATCACTGAAGAATCCCGGGTCCCCCGCGGCTGGCCAGGGTGGCGGCGGCCAAAGCGCCTGCGCACGCGCGGTCGTCCGGTCCGTCCAGGCCCGGCTACGGCAGCACCTGGCGGGCTCTTCAAGGGCGCCGCTGCCACCTCTGCTGCTCACGCGGACTTCGGTGCCGGGTACCCAGTGCTGTGTTGGGCGAGGGGAAGCATCGGCCGCTATGGCGCCTGAGGAGGCAGCAGGATCGGCTTGGAGGAGAGCGGCTCTGACGGGCTGCGAGATGCCCAGCGGGGCCTCCCCAGGCGACGCCCACCAGGCGGGGTCCCTGAGCGGCGGGCCGAGGAGGAGCCTGAAGCGGGCGCACCGGGACCGCGGGGCGGATGCTGCTGCTGCTGCAGGGGGCGCGGCGAGGGCTGAGGCGGGGCCTCCCCAGGGAGGCGGGGGCGGGCAGCTGCGGCCTCCCAGGCCCCGGGCTCGCGGTCCTGCAACCTCCCCGCCCCCGCCTCGCCTCATCCTACCCCGACCTCCACGCTGGGCTTTGGGGTGTCTGCCCGCGCCGTGAGGAAATGCAGCCTCAAGGTGCTGCACTGCTGGACCGCAGCCTCCTCCTCCGTCCTCCACCTGGCTGCAGCAGCTGCAGCAGCTGCAGCAGCTGCAGCCGCAGCCCGCGCCCCGGAGCCCTGAGCCAGAGATCCAGGAAACGCCCTGGGCAGAGCAGTTCACTCTGCAAGGCGAGCAGTGAGCTTACAGCACCGCGCCGCTATGCTGTCACTGAAAACTCCGGGTCTTCTAAGGGAGCGACCTGGGCGCCACCAGGCAGGGAAGGGAAGACGGCCAGCGATGATCCTAGCTTCCCTTAGGGGCTCCTTCCGGGAGCTGTTTACTTTATGGGGTATTTGGAAACTGATATTTACCGCTCTCCTTATATTTTCTCTTCTCCCCCTAATAAGGACAAGCAGTCAGTTCCACACTGCTTCAGACTTCTTATCTGACCTTTAATTCCTAAGATGACACAGGGAGCAACACTATGGACTCTCTTGTAGTCATCAAGCATTTTCCTAGAATTTGCCAACTTGGAAATTTACTTTGGAAACAGTATGGTGTGAGTACTGTTTATCAGAAAGCCAACCGTGCTCACCCAGATTTTAGCTCATTAGTTCCCTTAAAATTCTTGACTGGCTTGCAGTATCTAATCTCATGTTTCTTTTAGCCTTATGTTTGTTTCAAAAGTTAACACCGTAATATTTGTCTCTTAATGGAGTGGTAATTGCACAGCATTGTGTAAATCGGAAAGAATGATGCAGCAAATTAATTCACACACTGTTCACTCAGAATTAAACTTGTTCTTAATGCCTGTCTTCCCTACAGATAGCCCTGCGTTCATAGGTGACGGTTTCTTAAAAGTATGTAATATACTTTTGCCCTGATGTCCTAAAATTAGAAACTTGGTGTAAATTTCTACGTGCTGTGTTCATTTTCATTCTTTTACATTTGCAAAATGTTGAAAGATAAATTTGATAAATGCCTCACTAAATCCTTGACTAGCTACTTAAGTGTATGTCAGGTTTTTCTTAGAAGCACCTGCATTCAGTGTTCAAATACTGTAGTGATGAGATGATTACTCTTGAAGCAAGACCTACATTTTAAAATGAACTTATAAAATTTGGGGCCCGTGCTCGCTTCGGCAGCACATATACTAAAATTTGGGGCCAGTAGGATAAATTGACATCAGTTGTAGTAGTGTAGAATACTACCAGGAAATTTTCATCAAGGTGTAAGCAGAGATACTAGATTTCTGTTTCTTTCAGGTTCTCTTAATACATTTGTTAAACTCGAATTTAGTGGGTTTTTTGTTTTGTTTTGTTTTTTTCTACTGCATGTTTGTGGTATTTGCAGCAAGGCTAGTTAATTCAAAATTCTAATTCCGCTGTTGACTTTTCTATTTTTGAATTTTCCTGTTCCTTTGGGCTGTGATAACACTTGCCCATCCCTAGGCTGTTGGCCATGGATTTCCATATCAACCCCCAGCCCTGGCCTTTGATCCTGTACAGAAGACCTTCGCAGTGGGAACTCAGACTGATGCTTTAAGGCTGTATCCATTCACTTCATTTTTTAGGTTCCCCCCCCATTCTATCCATCATACCAATTAGTTCAATTGTTTTATAATTTTCCTGTTGAATTCTAAAGAAGTAGTGTGATCAAGTATCTATTACAAGAAATTATCTGGTGTTGGCTTTTCCTTTGACTCCATGTATATTCAGGTTATAAGTTGCTACCCTTTTTCCAGCCTTCAGTGTATAGTACCTAAATATGTATCAAAATACAGCTGTAAAGAATTTATTTATACTGTGTATTTTGCAAGGAGCTGGACAGTTCTACTTCCAGTACTTATGCAAGTGGTCTATTAAGTAGATGAGGTTTCAAGACAGTAGTATGGTGCACATTTTAACTCCTTTTTGGAATTAAATAGGATGGTGGCTATTACCTAGGACCTGTTTATTAGGCTAATAAGTTAGAGGTTCGGTTTGAATTAGGCTTCCTACATGTTCATCCAGGAGAATCTAATGCTAGCAGAAATCAAATATGGCAAATAGGATTTCTACAAGTAGTTATGAAGAATTAATATTTTGGGAAGTGTTAAGAGCATTTTCTTATAAAATGCCCAGGAATAATTGTACTTTCTTGATACATTTCCATTTTATAGTCTATATTATATCACGTGTGTGTGTGTGTGTAACAACTTCATATAGTAGTACATTTAAATATTGGCGTGGAATTTCTTTTCTTGGTTATGCTGGAATTGTAGTGGTTTTGCCAGTTTTATTTTTTTTCAAGCACTTCAGAAGATATTTTCCAGCATCACTTTTTTTTTGCATGGAAAATAGTGAGCACTTCCTCTTTTATACTATTCTACTAGAAATAAGATTTGTATTTGCTTCTGCTATGGCATTTAAGCATATTTAATTAAACTAGTCTTATTTTTAAACTTCAACATATATTTTCAAAATTTTTAATCCATCCGTAGGCTGCTTCATATATACTTATTGAGGTACTGTGTTAGTAATGAATAGAAAAAATTTGTCAGATAATCTTACTGGATATTGCTGTTATTAACAAAAATGCGGAAGGAAGAGCTTTAGCTATCTACATTTTTAGATTTGTTTTCACTTGCATCAAACAAATACCAGACATCTTGTGTACCTTTTATTTATTTTATTTTATTGAAGAACAAATAGCAGTGAGACAGTTTCAAATCAAATTAGTAGAACAGATTCAATAATTAGTACATTGCATACTGTTCTCATTGTGGTTTTTTGTTGTATAAAGTGCACATATAATATTCTATTTACAAACACTATTAGAACAGATACCTCTAATCAATGAATTAAGAGAATGTAGCTGTATACCTATCTTTTTTTAAAAACTGAATTATAGTACAGTTTTGATAATTAATACTTTTTACATTGTTACCTTCCTAGTGGTTATCCATAGTACAAGAAGCAGATGGGGTCTCCTGTTAGTGCAAATCTTGCTTCTCATAGAATTATGCAAAAGCGCTGCATATTTATCCTAAAGTACTGTTTATACAAACACAGAATGGTTCTTCCTTTGTATCCCCTTTCTTTGTTTAGTCCTGTCAAAGATGGGTATTCTGTTGTCATTCACTTATTATAGATGCTTGAATTCAGTGAAACAATCCAACACAGTCCAGCAGTACACAATAATAGTGGGTTATCCGAAGAAGTTGTTGACAGCTCAGCATATTAATATGGCTTTACTTTCTATACCTCATTTTTATACTTGTCTGCTGGATGGTTAAGACTGAGATACAGCAAGACCTATATAACAAAAAATGGAGCTTCTGTATCTGATGAGATCAGTCAAGTCCCTTCGAGGTTTATCCTGTAACCCTGTACCTCATTCTGTAGTTGTGCTGCCCTCACCACGCTGCACACAGTTTGCAGATGGCCTGCTGAACCGCCTAGCAAATTCTGGTAGTGCATTCCTATGTATTCAGACTAACGTCTGACCAAGCTAGATCTAACTCTCGATTTCATTTTTTAAGGTTTTTTTTTTTTTTTTTTTTTCTGAATTTGGACTTCTGAGACAGTCTAACTGCTTTTGCCCAAATATCCAGATAGTGGAAGCCTACCTTCTAGTTTAGAGTTGCTACGTTAGAGTTTTGAAGATGGAAATAAAGTTAATTTTGTCAGTGTTCAGCAAAATTCTGTGTGGTGTAAAGTAGGGCAGTTCGGGGATAGGCTGGGTAGCTCAGTGGATTAAAGCCCCTAGTTAGGCAGAGGCAGGGACCAGAATTTAATCCCTGGCGTGTGGTGCTGGCCCTACCCCTGGGGCACACTGAGATGGTCATTGAGACTGGGCGTGGTGACCCCCACCTGTAATTCCAGCATTTGGGATGCTGACAACAGGAGGATCACTACAAGTCTGATCTGTGTAGTGAGACCCTGTAAACCATGTACTAAATACAAAAAAAAAAAAAAAAGAAAGAAAAAGACTAAGGCATTTTTCTGAAAGGCCTTTTTGGAACTGAAAAAAGATATTTTCCCCTAACAGAATTGAATTACTTGACCAAAAGTAAAAGAGTAAAGTTGAGTTAAATTAGTTTGTTAGATTTTTCATCAGTGCAGTACAGAGATAGGAAAAATAAAAGTAGCCTTTATTTACTCTAAAGACAGGGAGACATTCAAGGGAAGATGGGAAAATCCCCTAACATGTGAAAAAGACAATTTTATGGATTTTTGTCACATTGGAGTTGGAGGGTCAGTTTCAATTACATGGGAAGATCTGACTGGGGTCTCTCCTATGTGTTCATTCAGGAAAGGTGAGAGGAAATTCTATCTAGGCCTGGACTGGGGAAGCGCGGGGAGTGGCCATTGGGAAGATAAACTGCTTCAGCCATATTAGATGACCACCATAATAATTCAGCAGTTCAGACTAGGGCCAGAAGCTATCTGTCACTGTTTGTCTTAAATAGTGTACCTTTTTAATGAATTCAATATTTACTGTTGTCATAGTGTGGTCTCAAAAGTTTCATGGTGTCTAACTTCTTTTTTTAACTGCCAATCTAGCCCATTTATAAATTGTAAGTTCTACCAACAAAGTTGATTTTATAAAATGATTTTTTTTTAGCAGTACATTCAACACTTATGTATTTGAACAGTTAGCAAGTAGACCCAAACGTGTACTTAAAATGTTAGGCCTAGGGCTAATTACCAATTCAAGGAAGGATCAGGTGTCAAGAATTATTACTGGTCTATGACTTTTGGTATATATGTTTTTGTAGTCAAACATTATAGTAATGAAGGTGTATCGGTAAGTACAGTTTATAATTGTAATCTATTTAGAATTCCCTTATTATATTTAGGGCCTGGAAAGTCACCAAATTTCTTTCTGCTTTTGTTTGCTTGAAATGGGTATGAACATTCCAGAATGATAAATTGGGTTCCTTCCCAATACATACCACCTAGTCATTCCTTTTGTTAGATTTAGTGGCAGATGAGCATATAAATTTCATTTCTTAGAGCTCTGATTCTAGACATGACTGAACCCTTTTTATTTTTAATCTCACTTTTCACTTAAATGGCTTAAAATACACATTAAATTTCTTTTCTTTCTTAGTTTTAGAAATTAGACACATAATATTTTAAATTCTAATAGGATATATCTGTAGATTCTGTTGATTCAGCGTTTTTTGGTATATGGTACCGGGCATTCTGCATGGCAGGCAAATGGCAAACCACTGAGCTATATCACCAACCCACCATCCCCTTATAAAATTTTGAGACAAGCTTTTACTAAGTTGCCCAGGCTAGCCTTTAATTTCAAATCCTTCTAGTCCCCATGTTGCTGAAATTACTGGTCTCTGGCTACACTGTTTTTTGTATAGTTTTTGAAACACTGTATTAGGGCAATGTGCATGTTCAGTGCAAGTCTTCATTGCATCTTAGTTTTTCCTATTCTGCTGATTCCCTTAGATCCTTCTCTTTCTTTTCTCCTATTAAACTTTATTAGTTTGTAAGAGGCCTCTCCTTTAACTTCACAGCAAAATGTAAATGCTTTCAGAAATAGGAGTGGACTAGAAGAATTCAAAAAGTATGTGTAAAAGTGATCTTCTTAGTATACTACTTTGACTAATAAGATAGCCTCTTAGACCTTGGAAGACTCCTCCTCAATGTTGATTTGCTTACTTTAAGTTCAAATCAGAACACCTCTATCTCAAAATCTGGATGAGAAAATGATCTTAGAATGTATCATTTCTAAACAAAGATTATTGAATGTATGAATCCTAAAATAATACCTAAGTCATAATGAGCCTAAATAGATTTAATGTTCTTGTTTGTTTGTTTGTTTTGGTAGAACCAGGGATTGAACTCAGGCTATTGAGCTTGCCAGGGAAGCACTTATTCTACTAAGCCATCTCCCTGGCTCCTCAATGTTCTTGTTTTGTAAGTAGACAGCAGGTAACTGCTGAGGTTATTATGAGTATACTTAATGCTGTGCCTTCTTGACTTCTGGAGAGAATATGGGTTTGGAATGTACTTACCAATAAGAAGCTGAAAGCAAAATCATATACATTAAGTCATTTGATAGTGGTATGACTTATGCATCTTAATGCTTCCTTGGCAGTGTAGAAATGAATTCAAAGTGACCAGAACTATTAGAATCAAATAATCCGTTATCTCTGCCTGTGCATAATTAAAAAACAAAAGGGGGATCTTAACTAAGGAATGAAGGTGTTTTAATTTGCTGTGTCTAATCTTCAAGGTCATTAATATAATTAGAAAATGTTTCATAATGCTAAAATAGGCTACCATGATCCAGGATGTTTTTATATTAATATTTTAAGGATTAAGCATAAAAGTGGAATTTCAGACTTACTGAATTTGTGTAAAAATTGGAGATTAAAATAAATCTTCAGCCAGGCATGGTGGCACCTGCCTGTAATCCCAGCACTCAGGAGGCTGAGGCAGGAGGATTGTTGTGAGTTCAAGACCAGCCTGAGCTACAAAGTGAGCTTAAGGCCAGCCTGAACTGCATTGTGAGACCCTGTCTCAAAAAGACAAAAACATAAATAAATAAATAAATAAATCTTCATTAGGCAATGTCCACTTTGATTAGACACAGTCTTATGAAGTACAGTCAAATATTGCAGGATACAAGCTTGTACAGTCTTTCTTATATGCTAAAATTTATTTAATGAGCACTTATCAAGTGTCAGCTAACAATCAGTTACAAATTGAGGTCTGAATTTGTCTTTGTCTTTTTTTCATTGAGGAATAATGTGTCTATGCATTTTTTTTTCTAAGTATAAAAAATGAAGGTTCTGGGAGTAGGGCCTGGAGACGCATGCCTGTGATCCCAGCGCTTGGAAGGCTGAGGCAGGAAGAGAACTGCAAGTTCAAGACCAACCTGGGCTACAAAGTGAGCTCAGGTCCAGCCCAGGATGCATAGCATACCCTGTCTCAAAAAGACAAAAAGAAAAGTACTGTGCTAAATAATTTCTTCAAAAACCAATTCTGTGGTTTCAAGCAGCTACATATACTTCGAATTAGTTAATGCAAAAAGAAATGAAAATATGGTCTTCGCCTTTAAAACAGGAGCTGCCATCAGAACAGGGTGGGAACTGAGGAACAGAAATGGACAGCTCTTATGCTCCCAGCCCTACCCTGCTGTGTTGCTCTGGACTCCAGGCAGAGGGCCCCCACTCAGCCCAGGGACTGAGAGTTTCAGATGTGCAGGAAGCCTCTGTTCCCAGGGGAATACAGGGGATCCCAGCCACCACCCATCCCTGGAGCCCCACACATAGATGGGGCCCAGGTGAAACCTCTTCCTGAGGTACAACAGCACTGAGCTATCACCCAGCAGTCTGTGGGGCAGGAAGGGTGGAGGTGAGCAGCTAGAGGATGAAGGCAAATGGGCCAGCTCTGCCACTGGCTACAGGGACACCTGGGGCAAGGCGTGCAACCTCTGGGAGCTTAAGCCAAGCAGCCAGGCAGAGGCCTGAATCCTCCTGCTGTGGGAAACACAAGTTTGCACCCAGCCTGAGCAACTTAGTGACTTAGCAAGCCCCTAACTCAAAAGTAAAAGTAAAAAGGGCTGGAATGTCACTCAGAGCCTTGGCTTTAGTGCCCAGTATCTACTTAACCATGACCCAGACAGACTGGGGTGTTAGTAAATGGGGAACTAAAAATTAGCATCAGACTAGCAGACAGGAGAAAAGATGTTCCAGGCAGGGACATCTGGCTTTTCCCCTTTCACCTGCCTCTCCAGCCAAAAGATCTTTTGTGGGAAAAAAAAAATCTTCTAAAGAGAAACAGTTTTTATACATTTATATAATCAAGGGCAGAACAGGACCTGAGGAACTGTTCCTACTCACTGCAGCAAGAGCAGGTCCTCAGTCCCCTCCAGGCCTTCTCCTAGGCTCTAGTCCTCAGCCCCTGCCCCTGGGAAGGGTGGGGCTTCCAGGCCAGGCCAAAGGCTCCCTCCACTCCACTTCTCCAGTCCTACTTGGGGTCCCCAACAATGCCCACCCCCTGGGGCAGGGGATCGGCATGAGCACCTTTCTTGTAGTAGCTAGGTCTCCAGGATGAGTTGAGTCAGCAATGCCTCAATGCCAGAGCCCAGTGCCACAGGGTCACAGCCTGCAAGGTGTCTGTCTGCCTGCACTTTCCTGCTGAAGCCATTCACTACCTGGGTTTCCTCAAGTGGAGTCTGAGACCCAAGGGAAGAGGTGGACCCTATGAGTCCTCCCCATTTGCCCTAGGTCCTTCACTGTCCTCCAGCCCTTTACTGAGGCCACATGAGGCCCTGAATGCTGGCCATGTTCCAGGATGCCTCTGTGCTCTTGCTGCTGGACACCCGCCTGGCCCTGTGGAGCCTGGAGAACAGGACCAGGAACTTGGTATCTGGAATCAGGTCCCTGTAGCCAGCAGATTCCTTGAGGACTCACTTGTTCCAGGACTGCAGAGGGCTGAAGTCATAGCCAGAGGGCACCCTGGGCCTTTCCCTAATCAGTGCTAAAGTTGCCAGGCACAGAGCCTGAGGGAGCCAAACCCACCCAGGCCAGAGCTCCCTCCCCTGCCCCATGCCCCAAGGCTCTTGTTGCCAGGCCACTGCCAGTGCTGGAGACCCAAGGACTGAAGGGAGGAAGCAGCTGCTCCTTGAGCCCTGCCCCCTGGGATCTGGGGCTTGGGAAGTGGGGCCTGGGCAGGGCTTGAGAGGACCCTGCAGAGTACCATAAGGTGGCCACAGCATGGGTCCCAAGCTTTGTGTCCCTGGTCCTTCTGCCCTGCCCCCTCCTTGCCCACCACCTTTTAGACTTGAAAGTTCTGGATCCCAGGTATCCTTGCCTCCCCCTTTCAGCCCTAGCTTTGGCTATATCCCAAGGTCCTGGGCCTGGAGTGCTCCTCTTTCCACATCAGTGCCACCTAGCTGGTGCAGGAACTGGGCTAGCACTCACTTGGCTGCACCCTGGCCTGAGAGCATTCCTTCCAAATCTGAGTTCACTCCTCAGCCTATGTCTTGGAAGCCCCAGCCTTGGCCTCAACCTTGTGCCCTGGTTCTGACCTGGGTCCCCTCCAAGCCCTTGTGCTCAGACACCTCACATGCTTACCTGGCTGGCTGGGAGCCGCCCCATGGGCACCTGAGAAGTCACCATGGTGGCCCTCTGAGCCTATTTGCTAAGGCCTTGTCCTCACCTCCTACAGAGGCCAAATTGGCCAGTCCACCCTCCCTCCCAGGATGCTCTGCCGCCCTCCGCCTTCTCAGATTCCAAGCCTCCTCCATAGGGTAGGCAGCCCTTCCTGGGACAGGGTCCTTCCATGCCCCTTGCCTCTCTAGGGTTCTGTGTTGGCAGCCCAGCTCCTGGGACCTACAAATGAGCTGCCTGCAGCCACCCGTGAACCCTTGATCCCTGTCCCGGAGGAGCTCCCTGGCAGGAGTCTCCTAGAGTGCTATTCCTGGGCCAAGCCTGTGGTCTTTGGGTGAGGATTCCTACTCAGCTGAGTAAGCCTCCAGAGTCTTGCCCAGCCCCTAGGTGCCCTTGCTCCCTGCATGGCTGACCAGGAGAACAAGAGCTCTGAAACTCCATTGTTTTCCCTTCCCAGGAGCTGACTGCCTTGGGCTCAGTCTGTGCCCCACTCTGTTCTGCCCTGTGAAGTAGTCAAAACTGTAGAGGTGGCCGGGCGTGGTGGCGCATGCCTGTAATCCCAGCACTAGGGAGGCTGAGGCAGGAGGATTGTTGTGAGTTCGAGACCAGCCTGAGCTACAAAATGAGCTTAAGGCCAGCCTGAACTGCACAGTGAGACCCTGTCTCAAAAAAGACAAAAAAAAAAAAAAAAAAAAAAAAACTGTAGAGGTGAGCGAAAGCAGCCAGGCCCCCAAGAGCAATGTCTCTAGGGTTTTGTTTGTCAACAGCTCCTAAGCAGTCACACAAGCTATAGAGGGAGCAATGGGTCAGGGCTTGTAGCTCCCTCAGCTCGGTGGCTGCAGCAGGCTTCTCACTCTTCGTCCCCAAATATCATTTCATTTAATACTCTCCCGAATCTAGGAGTGAGATAGAATCCATTTCTCAGAGAGAAATGGCTCAGAGGGGTTAAGAAACTTCTGGATAGATAGTTTGTTAATCGAGGAATTGGAGCCTAATTTAGGTCCTTGGAGTCTTCATTCCTACCAGGCTACTGAGCCCATGCTATGGGGCTTCCCAGGGCTTCTGCTAAGACTCAGCTTGGGAACCAGACATCCCTGGGGTACAGCACAGTGGCTGCATCCCATCTCTTCCTGTGTGACCTGAACAACCTTCAGCTTATTTTATAGGCAAAAGAGCCTAAAAGGAAACATCTAATACTGAATTAAGAGGAAGCTGATCAAAGGATCATTTGAAACACCTATGTCAGTGCATAGTCATAGAAAGACTTTTGGAGAAATCCGGTGAGATCCTGAAAGAAGAATCTTTTTTCTAAGAGGAGAAATGCTACAGAGACAGAAGTGACTGATGCTTATGAGAACTCACTTGGACAGTGAAAGCACCAAGGAAGCTGATTCTGTGTAAACAGAGCCCTCCTCATGTCTGTACTGTTTTTTCTTTCCTTCTGGGGCTCTCAGTCCAGCATCATTCCATGTCTATTCTGGCTTGGCCTTCTTCAAGGAGCACAGCTCAGATCTGATGCAGCTGACCAGGAGCCAGATTACTTTGGTGTCTGCCATTCTTTCCACAGAACTGGACATTATTGCACCAAGGGGTGAATCACAGTAGTTAACTCTTCCCTTCACAGCATTCTCCATGATATGGATGACCTATGATGAGGAACCAGAATGGGTCCCTGGGGCGTCCTCTGCTTTAGAAGTGGAGAGAGGGCCTCCCATCCAGCCCAAGCTCAGTCCCGGTGAGGGTGAGGGTCAGCTCCTTTGCTCCCCTGCATTGGTTAGATCTCTATGCATCAAGCCCAGGCCAGCCACTGAGTGAGGCCTTCCACCTCATTCTTGGGACCTTTTCTACCCCACTCTCTTGCTCTCTCAGGAAACCTCCACCCATCCCATCCCACCCAAGCTCATGCCCAGCTAGTGTGAGAGAGAGATTCTGTGCTCTCCTGTGCCCCTGTTGGGGCACAACAGAGGGGCACCACAGCTTCACTTCCAAGGGATGCAACAGGAAGGAGCTGAACACAACAGCTAGATCCAAGTCATGCATAACTAGATTAAACTCAAACTTAATAGATCTGCACCTGAATTTCATTAGGTGCTAAGGTGATAACTGAATTTCATTAGGTACTAAGGTCAGAGGTCAGTGCTATACAAAATAACAAAAACAAGGAGCAAAATGCAAGCTAAGGCTTCGAGCCCACCCAGAACAACTGTAGAGGACACTAGCTCAGCTGAGATGTATGAATTAAGAGCATTGAAAGTAAAGAAACAACAGCAGAAAGGTATAGAGGAACTCAGAACACAATCCATTTCTGGAACACAAAAAGAAATCTCTGAATTCATAGCATCTGAACTAAAGAATCAAATACAGAAACACATGGAAGGAAACCAATGGCCACCCAGAACAAGTGCAGAGGATAATAACTCAGCTGAAATCTATGAATTAATGGTGTTGGAAATAAATAAGCAACAGCATAAAGGTATAGAGGAACCCAGACCAGAATTAATTTCTGAAATAAAAAAATCTCTGAATTCATAGCATCTGAAGTAAAGAATCAAATACAGAAACATATGGAGGAAACCCAACCTGAAAAACCTCTGCAGTAGAAGAATTAATAGCTGCATCTAAAGAAGATATTGAGAAAAAAAAAAAAAAAAAAACAGAAGAGATTAGAAAAGTGACAGATTCCTTGAATGAGCAATACAGGAAAGAAATAGATTGCGTGAAGCACAGTCAAAGAGCTAAAGAGGAACTTAAAATCTCAAACACAAGCCTGCAAAACCATTTGGGTGAAAATGAAGACAGAGTTTTAGATCTTGAGGATGCTGGTGCAGCTAGTGAAATGGTAAGAAAGGATCTCTTAAAAAAAACTAGGATGCAGGAAAAAAATCATTCATCACCTGCAAGACGTTGCAAAGATGAACAGTGTGAGACTATAAGGCATTAATGAGGATGGACTCAATATAAATGATATAAAAAGAATATGGGCAGAAGTAATAGCAGAAAACTTCCCAAATATGAGGAAACAATCTGACATTCAGGTCACTGAAGCATACAGAACACCAAATAACTTCGACCCAATTAAAAACACACCGAGACATATAATAGTCAAGATCTCAGAAATCCAGCATAAGAATAATATACTAAAAACCACTAGAGAAAACAAGCAGATCACATTCAAAGCAAAACCCATCAGAATTACAGACAACTTCTCTTCACAAACCATGAGGGCAAGAAGAGCATGGAGCAGAGTGCTTCGAGTCCTCTGTGAAAACAGATTCCAGCCCAGACTACTATACCCTGCAAAACTCTCTTTCAGGTTTGATGGAGAAGTGAAATACTTCCACAACAAAGAACAACTAAAAAATTTCATGATGACAAAGCCATCCCTACACAGGCTACTGAAAGACATTCTAGAGAGGGACCAAAATGATCAGAACTTCACCAACGAGAACAGAAGGAACCCACTAAATAGGGCAAACAATTAAACACAGGACAAAAAGGGCTAAACAACAGCAGGTAAATATGGGCAGAAGTAATAGCAGAAAACTTCCCAAATATGCGGAAATAATTGGACATTCAGGTAATGGAAGCCTACAGAACGCCAAGTAAAATCATCAGCACCAGAAACAACTGTCAGAGGTAAGCACATGAGAGGACTGCAGGAACCCCAAGGTCATGATAAGATGGGTTTTGGGCTGGGGATTTAGCTCAAGAGGCATGAGCACCTGCCTGGCAAGCACAAGGTCCTAAGTTTGATCCCCAGTACTAAAAAAGAATATTTTAAGAAAGTAATTCAGATGATTTTAGCAGGGCATGGTGGTGCATGCCTGTAATCTCAGCACCCCAAGGGCAGAGGAAGTGGGATCATTGTGAGTTCAGGACAAGCCCGGGCTACAAAGTGAGCTCATAGGCAGCCTGAACTGCACGGTGAGACCCTGTCTCAAAAAAGGTCAAAAACTGAAAAATAAATACTGAGTTCTGCTTGGCAAATGGTGGAGAGTGCCTGAGGGGAAACAAGGTTGATCAGCATTGCCTGCGAACTGTGTGAGCCAGGGCAAAGCATTGTAGACTGACTGGAAGGCACAAAGGCACTAATGCCTTAAAAGAGGCCCAGAGTAATAGAAACCTCAAAACGGCTGCCTTGAAACAGATTAAAGAGACGCCCAACCTGAGAACACCACACATCTGCATATTGTCCTACCAGTACTCTCCCAGGTGTTCCTAACAGACCCACCTGCACTGCACCTGTTTCCCTCAGTCCTTATTTTTTCCCAGGTGCACATGAATTCCATATTCTCGTGTTTTTACTCTAGTTTGCAAAAAGTGATAATTATTCTGACTTCTATACTCAATATCTTGGATTTTTCCTCAAGTTCATATAAATAGGAGTACAAAATGTATGCCATATGTCTGGGCCTTCACATTCATCCTCATATTTTTGAATATTATCAATGTGGCATGGGATTTTAATGTATATACTATTATTAATGCATACGGTCCATGAAGAAAAAGTTTATTCATTGAGTATACTTTTATGGACATGAGGGTTGCCTTAATTTTAGGAAGAGTAAGATGATGTTTTGCTATATGAAGACAGTTTTGCTAGCTTGCTATAATATCACTTTTTGGCTATATTTCCATGTTAATCAATTCACAACTTAATTTTCTTTTGTGTTTTTCATGCAAACAAATTCATACCAATTTGACTTTTTATTATCTTTTTCATTAATTTTATTGAGAAAAAATAGCAGTGAGGCAGTTTCAAAACCAATAAATAGGGCAGTTTCAATAATACATTGTGTATGGTTGTCTTTGTAGTGGTTATTCATAGTACAAGATGCAGACATGATATCCTGTCCACAAACACTACTAGCACAAACCTTTCCATTCATTGAATTAAACAAAAGTAGCTGTACATCTATCCTATTTTGAATATACAGATACAAAATAGTCTTTCATTTACATCCCCTTTTATTGTTTAGTTTTGTCAGACAAGGCTGTTCCATTGTCATTTAAATATTGTAGCTGCTGACCTCATCAGAAACAAAAGCTACATCTTTTGGTATATAGGTCTTGATCTATCTCGGTCTTAACCATCCAACAGAAAAGTATAAAAATGAGGTATACAATGTGGGGACATAATAATAAGTTGAGTTATAAATGGATACAGTCAACAACTTCTTCAGATAACTCGCTATTATTGTGGAATACTGGACTGTGTTGGATTGTGTCACTGAGTTCAGGCACCTAAATTGGTTTAATGGCAATGGAGTGCTCATCTTTAACAGTCTAGACAAAAAAAGGGGTATACAAAGGAAGAATCATGATGTGTGTGTATAAACAGTACAGTTAGGATAAATATGCTGTGCTTCTGCACAATTCTTTGAGAAGCAAGATTTGCACTAATACTGGTTGGACAAGATATTATGTCAGCTTCTAGTACTATGGACAACCACTAAGAAGATAACAAAGTAGAAAGTATTAATTATTGAATCTGTGATATAATTCAGCTATAAAAATAAGATAAGTATATAGCTAGACTCTTTTCATTCACTGATTAGAGACATCTGCTATAATAATGTGTGTAAGTATAATATCATCTATGCACCTTGTATGATACCAAAATATTATGAAAACAGTTTGCAATGTGTTAATTTATTGAATCTGCCCTGTTAATTTGTCTTGAAACTGTCTCATTGCTATTTGTTCTTCAATTAATAAATAAATACAATAATAAATATTGTAGTTGCATGAATTCAGTCAATGATCTTTTCAAGGAAAATTACTGTGCTCTGAAAAAAGTGATTGTAGAGGATTTCAGAAAATGGAAAGATATTCCCTGCTCCTGGATAGGAAGAAGCAACATTGTGGAGAAGGCCATACTCCCCAAATTGCTGTACTGATTTAATGCAATCCTTATGAAATTACCACCAACATACTTCACAGACCTAGAGAAATCATTCCTAAAATTTATTTGGAACCAGAAAGACATAGAATAGCAAAGGTAATCCTGGGCTACAAAGACAAACCAGGAGGGATTACAATTCCTGACTTGAAATTATACTACAAAGCTACTGTGGTAAAATCAGCATGGTATTGGCAGCAAAATAGACTTGAGGATCAGTGGAATAGATGAGAAGATGCAGAAGCCTCTACAAACACACTCAGCCACCTTATCTTTGACGAGGGGGCCAAACATGCTTACTGGAAGAAAGATCGCCTCTTTAATTAAGGGTGCTGGAAAAACTGACTTTCTACATGCTGAAAACTAAAACTTGAACCAGGTCTATCATCATGCACTAAGCTAAAGGCAAAATGAATTAAAGATCTAAATGATAAAACAATAATTTTTTATTATCTTTACAGTAACCTGAGATATACTCTATATCTTTTCAAAGTCTTGTAGGGTTTTTTTTGTTTTTATTTTATTTTATGGAAGTACAAATATCAATGAGACAGTTTTAAGATACCTTGACAAGATGGATTTGATAAATTAATACATTGCAAACTGTTTTCATAATGTTTTGGTATCATAGAAGGTACATACATGATATTATACTTACAGACATTATTATAGAATATGTCTCATCAGTAAATTAAGAGAGTGTAGCTGTTTGTCTATCTTACTTTTTATACCTGAATTACATCAAAGATTCAATAATTAATACTTTTTACCTTGTTATTTTCCTAGTAGCTGTCCATAGTCCTACAAGCTGATATAATATCCTGTCCATCCACCATTAGTGCAAATCTTGCCTCTCATAGAATTATGTAGAAGCACGGCGTTATCTATCCCAACTGTACTGTCCATACATACACATCATGATTCTTAATTTCTATACCCCTTCCTTTGTCTACACCTGTCAAAGAGGGCCACTCCATTGTCATTCAACTAATTTAGGTGCCTGAACTCAATGACACAATCCAACACAGTCCAGCATTCCACAATAATAGTGAGTTTTCTGAAGAAGCTGTTGACCATAGCCATTTACAGCTCAACTTATTATTATGGCCCTGTGGTATATACTTCATTTTTATACTTTTTGGCTGGATGGTTAAGACCTAGATAGAGCAAGAACTATATATCAACACATGTACTTTTTGTTTCTTATGAGGTCAGTGAAGTCCCCTCAGGGTTTATCTTGTAGTCCTATACCTTATTCTGTAGATCCTTTGTCTGTGTCATCCATGTGGATGAGTCATGGCCAATGCTTGACCAGTTTGCTCTCTGTGAGAGCCTGAGAAAAAGTTTTCTCTCCATGTGACTCTCCCCAGGCACACTATAGAACTTTGATCTCTTTCCTCTGTAGCTCCATAATCTTGTTCAGAAAATTTGGAGCTCAGCTGAGTTTCATGATGTTGCAGTACAGGTTCTCCTATGTCCTGAGTCTTCGCTGACCTTGAAAGGCTAGGGCCAAAATGTTGGCTGGCCTTGTGGCTCTTCTATTTCTCCAATTTTTATCTGTGAACTTAGGTTGTTAACCATCCAGAAGAAAAGCTGATTAGTATCCTGCAGCATATGCCATTCACTTTGCCTTATTGGATTCAATTGTCTTTAGTTATTATACATTTTCATTTGTGTTTCTTCTTTTTGCTTCTTATGCTAGGGAGACTATATGATATTTACACATGTGTGTCTTGTTTATTTCACTTATGAGTATATGTTCAAGTGGCATCCACTTCAATATAAATGCTTCAAGCTTATCATTCTTAATAGCTGAGTAATATTCCATTATATAGAAATGCCACATCTTTTTTAACCATTCCTCATGTGATGGACATCTTGGTTGTTTCCAAGATTTTGCTATCACACATTGTGCTGCTATAAACATAGGTACACATATATCACTATGATACAATGTTTTCAGTTCCTCTGGGAAAATTCCCAGTAGGGGGATAGCCGGCTTGAATGGGATTTCTAGTCCTACTCTTTTGAGAAGTCTCCACACTGACCTCCACAATGGTTGTACCAGTCTACATTCCCACCAGCAGTGGAGAAGTGTTCCCTTTTCCCCACAACCTCTCCAACATTTGTTGTTGGTTGATTTCCTTATGATAGCCATTCTTTCTGAAGTGAGATGTTTTTATTTGCATTTCATGGATGACTAGCGATGTGGAGCATTTTTTCATATATTTATTTGCTTCTTTAATTTCATCCTCTGAGAAGTGTGTATTCATCTCAGATGCCCATTTCTGAATTGGGTCTTTAAATTTGAGGGCCTTGTTATATCTTAGTTCTTTATATATTCTAGACAGCAGACCTCTATCTGATTGCTTATTAGTTAGGATTTTTTCAAAATTTGTGGGTTGTCTTTTCACTCTGTTGAAAGTCTTGTAGTTTTAAAAGTCATTCTTTTCTTAATACACTTTGATTTTAGCATACTTAGAATCCTTATTTCCTTTGATTTGACAAAGAAACTCATTGATCCAATTGCCCAGATAATATTTTCACCAAGTACACCACGGAGAGAAATGACAGAGGTCATATAAACACACACACACACACACACACACACACACACACACACACACACTCACATGCCACATCCCCCCCTCCGAACCAAACCCTACCCGCCCACACCCTTAACCACATTCATATTGCATAGAGATATGCATCAAATTAACACAGAGTCAGAAAACATAGTATCATTCCTATTCCAATAGAACTTCTGCTGTAGTCACATTCATAACCATCAGATACCAACTTCTTCCCTAACCATGACACTAAGCAGTCATGTGCCACACAGCACACGTGCTGCATCACCACACACCACTCATAGCAGTGTGTGCATAAGTTCAGCACATTCATGAGAGATCTTGATAACCTGAGACCATTACTCCATGGAGGGTGAGCTTCGTTCATAATTTGAACAAGATGAGGATCAGCATAGCACCATGAGTATTTAATTTCTTCAAACATAAACGTTTATCACATCATTCATTTGAGGTTGTGCATTTGTAGAATGTATGATGCCAATAAAGTATGAAATATATAGAAGAATATGAAACACATTACCAAGTTCAAAGTGATAATATACCTCGAGGGCTGGTCTCTGCAGAAACACAGAAGACTGTAGGATAGCGTTTCCTGCCCAGGCAACACATCATCATTCAAGATAGAAAAATATTCCCTTTTTTTTTTTTTTTTTTTTTTTTTTGGTTTTGTTTTTTAGGTGGAATCGGGTATTGAACTCAGGACCTTGTGCTTGCCAGGCAAGAACTTATTCTACTGAGCTATCTCTCAGGGCACCTGAAAAATATTCTTAGGAAAGGGCATTGGACAAGATTCCTGGGGAGAAATAAAGCAGGAGGTGAGCTTAATGGAATCAGTGATTTCAGCTGTGCCGTCTTTGTTGCTCTGCTCCTATTGTACAGACAAGCTCCTTATAAAAAGTGTGTTGTGGACAGAAGTGGGATACCATGATGACTTAGAAGTGGAATGAGCCTTTTTGCTTAACAAATAAATAAATGACCAGTTCTCACCATGTCTGCCCGGGATCAGTTCCCAAAAGTCACCATATTCATTTTCCTCTATCCTCTGGAAGAGCCTCTTAAAGGATATGTCCAGGAAAGTCAAAGATCCAGGAGACATTGCAAGCTCATTTCTCAAAGTTGAATTCAGATCAGTTGCATGAAGTCTTCATTTCAATGCCGAGCAGCACGACGCCCCGTTCTTTGGAGCACCATCTGTCTGAGACAAATTACCCGACACCCAAAGATCAAGGAGGAATGTTTATGCTGGATCATAGTTTCGAGAATTTTCCACTCATAGTCCAATGGTTTTAAGGCAGGGTGACATGGAAGTGGGGCATCTCAGAAAACGAGATAGTCTGTGGCAAACGCATAAGACATTGAAGCAGTGAGCTGCCAGGAACAGCAACAGCAGCGGCAGTAGCAGGCCTGCCTCTCTTCACTCCCTACATATTGAATTCAGGCTGTACACCTACTGATTGGTGCCATCCTCACCCAACGTGGAGCTCCAGCGTCAACCTCCTTAATCCCAGCTTCACACCCTTAATCTATATTCACAAAACCTAATACAGCCACCTTTGACACTTCCCACCCTTGGTGGCATGAGGGTTAGGGAGGCTATCTAATTAGAAGCCATAATAAACATCTAATACATTTTATCATTGTGTACAGCTATCCATCATCTATCTGTGGTCACATGAGCACTTTTTTTTTTCTTTTTCTGTTTCAACCCAGCTCTTTACTTACTTTACAAAAACTTCCTTCCAGGGCAGAACAACAAATAAAATCACCTTTCTCCCCCTATATGCTTTCTGGTGGGAATATAGGAATATGAGGAACAGAGAGGATTCATTACAGTTAATCATTGCTCCTGGACCTGGTAAACAAGAACCATGATGTTCTACATTATTGAAGAGTCCACTAACAAGAACTTACTTTCCTTTAGTTAATTTGCTCACAAAGCAAGAGGTTGAAAATATGCTCTTCCTGCGACCAGAGAAACATTTGTGGTGTTACCGGGTGAAGGGCTTAGATGTCTATGCAAGGTCCCTCCAGGGACACCGTCTCCATGAATCCTGGCCAGTGGGGACCCTGGTCACACCCAAGTCCACGAGCTTCTCTGTTGTACTTGAAGGCACATGAGCACTTCTGTGCATTACATTCACTAACATAACTGAGTCATCATACACAATACTTCATGAAAATAGCATTTATTTTCCCAATTTATTACTATTATTATACAATTTATTACAAATTGAACCAATAATGTTAGAGCAGTAATATGTATTAGAAGCATATATATATATATATATATATATATATGCTACTAATATATGTATATGAAATATATACATATATGTATATTCATATATATATGTATACATACACATATATATTCATATGTATATATTTGAAAGCCTTTATTGCTCAGTGTGGGAGGGTTGTGAAAGAGATGCAAATGTAGTCAAGTTTTCAATATTCTGTATATATCACCAAAGTACATACCCAGTACTTAATCCCAATGATGTCTGTCACATACACAATTTTTTATTTTTATTTATTGATTTATTTGTTTAGTACCCAGAATTGAAATCATGCTTGCCAGGCAGGCACTTATACCTATAACTATCACACCTGCAGTATACAGTTTTAATAACTACTACTTTTATTTTGTTTGAGGTATTATCATGTACAGTAACAAAAGCAGAAACATGTCTTTTTTCGAATGACAGAACCTACACTATGTGTATCAGTGTGATTATTATTGCTGTTTTCCTCACTCTCCAGCACTGAAACACCCCAGAGGATGACCCTGAGACATATGAGGTGATTCCAGGCTCATGTCAGGAGGCAGGAGAGACCCTCTCAGCCTCAAAACACTTGCCCTGCTTTTCTTCTCCCAGTACACATACTCCTGTTGACCAGGATGGTAAGGCACACGCCAGCGTGACTCGAGCAAGGAGGAGGCGAAGGTGAGGCGCCTCCTGACCCCACTGCCTTCACCTTTCCTTCATAGCCAGGGCAGGGCCTCAGGGAAGAGGGAGGAAGTCTGAGGCCTCTGTGAGGAACAGAGAGGAAATCTGCCTTCCAGAGGAGCACGAAGTTCCTCGGCTCACATTCCCATGTGAACACAGAGGCCTGTGTGGGTGAGGCAGTGGAGAACTGCAGAGGATGGGATCAGAGCCTCCCTGCTCAGATCAATGCACAAACAGCTCATACTCGCTTGTTCCATGCTTTACACCAAGTACAGGCCCTTTCTCCTCCTCCTTCTCTTTCTGTCTCACAAGTATCTCTTCCCTCCCCATTTCCCAGTTACTACTGGCATTAATGGGTATACCATGTATTTATACTTATGGGTTCCTGACAACATTCTCAGACTCAGCACTGACATAGAGAAGGTCACATCATCCCAAATGGATACCTGTTCTAACTACATAGTGCTACAGGTAGACAAAACATTAGGGCACATTTTAACACTTGCTTCTCTGTACCCAAGATCCCATCTCCCACCTTGCCTTCAGCCCTTCACAGAGCTGCATGTGCTGAGGACACAAACACTTCCTCTAACATGTAAGACTGCTGGTACGTCATCCTATGAACACTCTCTGCTCGCTGAGTGGAGCACATGTGCAGTAAAATGTTCTCTTTGTCTGTCTCTCTCTATATCTATCTGTCTGTCTCTCCCTGTCTCACAAACATATGCACACACACACACACACACACACACACACACACACACACACACACATTCCCCAATATATCCTTATACTGGTACCAAGAAATTTAACAGATATACACCCAACACACACACACACACACACACACACACACACATATGATTTCTAGAAAATGCCACATGTAGTTTACACATAAGGATACATGCACACATATAACACACCACACACAGAATTCTCTTTATCACAGATACCCTCTACACACCAACTCAAGGACATTCTCAGGGTCATCCCAGCTCCTTATTTTTGAAGCTTCCTTTTCTAGCCTCTAATTCTTTACCTAAGTATGTTCCAGGTCTTGGATCTTCCCAGGTGCTTCTAAAACAAAAAGTGATAGACACAGACAATTCGTCCTTCATACCAGATTCTCGTTTACCTTTCTCCTTGGCCAGTAACTCCTCCATGTTTGCAGTATCTAATGAAAAGAAAAAAAAAAATTAATGTCTACTACAAGCCTGTCCCAGGGCAAAGGGGTGTGGCAGCTCTGGAGGACACACAAGATCTGGAGCTTCCCAGGAAGATGATGAGAGTAAGAATAGTTACCTGTCCTAAGAGGATCCCTTCAAAAGCCAGCACCCCTTCAGTGCCCCTAGCAGGTATCCAAAGTGATGGTGAGGATGGCTTGGACATTGGATGGCAGGAGGAAAGCGAAGAGGCTGAGAAGGTAACCTGAGGATCTGGCCCAGGAGGGCGGTCCCAGTGCCCAAACCCCTGCAGGGCTGGAGGACCTGTATAGTGGCTTTAGGTGCATGGGATGCTTCCAGGTCTGCCCCAGGTTTCAGATGCTCAAGGAACACCTGGAGCATGGGGCTTAGGAAGGCATCTCCTGTCTTAATTTTACATTTTCTGGGCTGGGGAACAAAAGGAATATGAGTAAGAGGTCATGGAAGGACACAAGTATCACAGTGACCTACAATGATGTGCAGATACTCGAGATTCTTGGTATTCTTGGCTTTTTATAGATTTTTGGTTTTTTACTATAATAAATAGAAATCAAGTTATTCCTCCATTTCTATAAATAATAAGTGAAAGACACGAGGTGAGGAGGGCACCAGGAAACCCTTTCAACCCCAACAGCAGAAAGCACCAGCACCTTCACAGCACAAGCCCTTGTTTAGTTTTTTCTTTGCATCTTTTTTTCTTACCAATTCATTTTGCTTCTTCCACAAAGAAACTGAAAATTCATTGTTTGTAGTAGTATTATCATTATAATTCACTTTGATTAGTACTCATTGGCAGTGTGTCAAGTTCCCCTTGTTCAGTGTTGGTACATATTGATAACCCTTATGATGGCTGTTTTCACTCCTTTGACACCCTGATGTCCTTCATGTTTTAGAAACCGCTACCTGCTCACATAGGATCATCTAATTTGAGTTTGCTCTTCATTTATTCTTTGTGTTTCTCACACAAAAGGAACCATGTGATGGGTAAGCTCGTGCTTCTGATTTATTTCACTTGGCATAATGTTTTCAAGGTACATCTATTTTAATACAAATGGCTCAATGTTATCTTTTTGATGGAGTAGGACTACACTGTTTAAAAATCACATTTTCTTTATGCTAGGATACTAATTTCTTTATTTGATTTGTAAATCTGAAGTTCAGATAAAATTTATATATATACAACTTGGGGATACACATGATGATTACATTCACTGTATGGAATTTTCATTTGAACACTGTATCACTTTATTCCTTTTATCTCCTCATTCCCAAGCTCTCCTTTCAAAAACCGTTCTACTCTCTGTTCACAAAGCTATTTTCAGTTAATTGTTGTTTTCTGGATTTTTTTCTTTTTCTTCCTCCCCCCCCCCCCCACCTATTTTCTTTTTCTGTTAGAACAGTTTCTTCTTAATGCACAATATCTATTGCCCATTTTGTTCTCATTTACAATTTTAGCTTGTGACACCAGAGAAATAGTGCGATGTATACCCACGTGTGTCCAATTTATTTCATTTATGTGGATGGTCTCAGCAGCCATCTCTATGGGTATAAATGACTCAGTTTTGTTCTTCTACATGGATAACACTGCAGTATATAAAGAATTCACAATCTTTTTATCTATTCATCAGTTGATGAGCATTTGAGTTGCTTCCAATATTTAGCTATTACAAACTCTGCTGCTATAACCATGGGTGCACCTATATCTCTGTGGTGTGATTCTTTTCATTCTTCTGGGAAGATAACCAGAGGGGGAATAGCTGGGTCACATGAGGCTGCTAATCCTAGCTTTTTGAGGAATCTTCACACTGATTTCCACAGCAGCGACCCCAGCCTATACTCCCACCAACAGAGGACAAGGGTCCTTTTCTCCCACAGCCCTACCAACATTTGTTATGAGCTGTTTTCTTCATGATAGACATTCTTTCTGGAGCACATGGAATCTCGGTGTTGTTTTAAGATGTATCTCTCAAATGACCAGTGAGGTCGAACATTTTTTCATATATTTGTTTGCGATTTGTACTAACTAAGAAGTATGTATGCATCTCAGATGCCCATTAAAGGATTGAGTCTTCAGTTTTATTAATTAATTAATTAATTTATTTATTTATTTATTTTTGTACTTTTGTATTTTAGGGAGGGTCTACAGAAGTGATCAGCCTGTGTATAGCCTCACAGGAGCTGAGATTATAGGTGTGCAGCACCATGTCCAGTCTCAATTGCCATCTCAGCAAGCCCTGGGGTAGAGGCCAGCAGGGTACACTGGGGAAGGAACCCCAGCAGTTGCTTTTGCCTAAGCAGGCACTTTAATCCACTGAGCTATTTGGCTAAGCCTATTGCATGGTTTTATCTACTGTGACGTATACTGCTGGCATTTTGATTAGGATTCTATCAATGTTGTACATCTATTTTGGAAATATAGCCATTATGACTATATTTATTTGACCTATGTAGAAACAGTATTTCTTCACATTTTCTGATATGCTCCTCCTTCATTTCCTTTTTTGAACTGCAGTACTTTTTAGCTGTCATTAGAAACAGTGTATTTTTCGAGGGGCCAGGGAGATGGCTCAGTGGAATAAGCACTTCCCTGGCAAGTGCAAGGGCCTGAGTTCAATCCCTGGTTCTGCCAAAAAAAAAAAAAAAAAGAATAGAAACAGTGTATTTTTCATAATTTCTTTTTTTAGTGGGTTTACTGTAAGTCTTCAGGGATAGTATTGAATAGAATTGACTTGAGTTTTGTAGTTGCTACAATAGAGTTTGGTGAGTAATTCTAAGAGTGTTTTGGTGGATTTTTTTGAGTCTTCATGTACTGCATATCAAAATCAGGACCTTGCACTTGCCAGACAGGTGCCTATGTCACTGAGCCATCTCCCAAGCCCATCAGCTTAGAAGTTTCAGACACAACTACAAACACACTCAGCCACCTTACCAATGACAAAGGGCCAAACATTTTCACTAGTTTCTTTAATAAATGATGCTGGAAAATACGGCCTTTTGATATGCCAAAGTCTAAAGTTAGACTCATATCTATGAACATGCACCAAAGAAAAATGGACCAAATACCTGTTAAAACATACTTACTAAGTCTATTGTAATAGAAAGTAGGCAGAAATCTTGAAGACATAGGAGTAGACAGAGAGGTCATGAATAAACACCAAATTGCATAGGAAATATGTCAAAAAATCAAGGAGGAGTTTATCTTAAAAGTTTTTGCATGTGAAAAGAAAGAACCAATACAGTAAAAAAGAAAACCACAAATTGGGAAAAATTTTAATCAACTATCTCTCAGACAAAGGAATTCTGTATGTAACACATGCAGTTTTTTAAAAGTCAGACCTCCAAAATCCCAAGATCCAAATAATGGGCATCTGAAATTATTATAAAATTTTCAAATGAAGACATACAAATGGCAAATGAATATATGAAAACAATGTTTATGGTCTTTGGTCATTTGAGAAATGCTCACTAAAAGAAAAGTGAGATTCCATCTCATCCCAGAAAGCATGGCTATCATCGAGAATTCAACCAATAACAAATGCTTGAGAGGCTGTGAGGAAAAGGGAACTTCTGCAGGGTTGGTAGGAGTGTAGACTGGTACAACCATTATGGAAAAAACTGAGAAGAGTCCTCAAAAAGCTAGGATTGGAGCTCCCACTCAAGCCAGCTGTGGAGGGCACCGTAGCCCGGAAGCCTTCGTTTCTATTCCTTTTATGCATATAAGTTACACTTCCTGTAGAATTGCTGCATCATGACTTCCTGTCACGTATTCCTTTGGTTAGACTTCCTGTCACGTACTCCTTTAGTTGATCATCTGAGTATTGTTAGCCTATAGCATTACCCTAATATACCTACGTCATTAGTGACGTTGACTTCCCTTCCCTCTGCTATATAAGCTGTATCGCTTCCTTGAATAAATGAGACTTGATCAGAATCCTGTCTTGTCTCCATTTCTCACGCACCTGTTCTTTGTCTTCTTCAGTCCCCTCTCCTCCCCTAGGTGACCTGCGTTGACTGACCTGCTGGATGGGACAGCCAGCTTTTCACCTCTTGGGTATTTTTGCAAATGAATGGAAAATTTGTGTTCACTAATATATGTATGTGCACCCATGTTTATAGCAGCATAATTTGTCACTGCTAAGTCATAATCCAAATGCCCATCAACGTAGGAGTGGATAAAAAAGATATGCTATTTGGACACAAAGGAACATTACTTAGGTATAAAAAAGATCAATTTGAGGCTTTTATAGATAAATGGATGCAAGTAAAGACCATACTCATAAGTGAAATAAATCATATCTGCGAGTGCAAACATTACATTGTATGGCTAGTGTAAGAACCTGAAACAGGAAACAAAATATGAAGGGAACAATAGATACCATGAAAGGGAAAATATCTGTTTCAAGGGAAGGAAAACCTGGTACGAAGAAGCAAACGGTGGATAGATATATTCACATGTGTATGCAGATGGCTTGGATAATTATACTGCTGTTGGTTTCTACAGTGCTTCTACAGTTGGGTTATTTGAAAGATCTGGCTATGACATCTTATGCTGCTATAAACGTGGGTGCACATACATCACAGTGGTATGATGTTTTCAGTTCATCTGGAAAAAAACCCAGAAAGGAAATAGCTGGGTTGAATGGGACTTCCAATTCTAGTTCTTTGAGAAATATTCATACTGATTTCCACAGTGGTTTTCCCAGTCTACATTCCTACCAGCAGTGAAGGAGGTTTCCTTTTTCCGCCTTTGTGAGAAATTCACCAGCTGTGTGTCAGATGACGATATCAGGTCGAAAACTGTCAAAGAAGAAAAGACAACCATCAATGGCTAAGAAGAGTGTGAGCATGAACATCTTTCTCACACTTTCAGTTACATGCAAAGTCAGCTGGTCACAAACTATGATCAGTGTTCAAATGACAAAAAAATTCATTGCAGAAAAAAGCATTCTCACATCACAAAACATGGGTGTCAGTCTTGTTGCTTCTTTGTTTGTTACCTAATTGGTTCTCTAGGGCATTCAATTCTAATGCCACACTGGATTCTTTTAAAGCTGGAGATGCCTCTTTCTGCTTTGTTGATGCAGAGAAAAGGTTGCTTCAAGTGCCTGTTCCCTTAGAGATTACAGAAACCCCACCTCACTGGAGGGAAAACCCCACAGAGGTGGGACTATCAGTATGATAACTAAGGAGTTGTCTTCTCTCTCACTGTACAGGAGGGCTGGGCCTATCACCCTCTATGAAAGACATATGCAGTGCTAAAATGTGGAGATTTTATGCAGCAAACTTTCACTACCCTAATAAAGGAGGTTCAGCTTAGTATTTGCTTTAAGATTTGGCTTATGTGTCCTCCTATAAGTGACCTTTGGTGGCTGTGTCTGTGGCCCAGGATGGACCTTCCTGGAGACCCCACTGGCTGTGGGTTTTGTTTTGCAGGTATGCTGCTCACAGTGATTTATTTTTTTTAATACTTAAACAGATTTTATTATGGAAAATCTCAAACATACAAAAGTCAGTAGGATAATCTTCCATATACACATCATCCAGTTTTGGTAATTATTAACATCACTCCTAGTTCCTTCCACTCCCTCCCTTTTCCCCCTTGACTGTTTTCAAGAAAATTACAGATATCGTTTTATTTCACTGAAAATGGCAATTGCCTTCATAAGCTCTGCTGTTTGAGAAAATATACAGCAACTCCAAGACAATCTACATTCAGGACCACTGCTATGTGAATCTGTATTTCATTCACGACAGCAACATGGATGATTTGAAAAACAGTCGTACATATATGTGCATGTTGTATTATTTATTTCACCTTCAGTCGCAGCTTGTAGGGCATCTGGATGTGCAGATCCTTTGCAAGAGTTCCAGCCCACAGGCCAGGCACGCTGGTCTACCCACTAACTCAGACATTCAATCAAGCCCCGTCTTGCAGTTTCCTCCAGTTGGCTTCCTCTGCTGACTCCACCACTCCCCGTTAAGTCTCAAGGTCCAGGATCAAGCTAGCTTCTGTCCTGCACATAAAGCTGTAGGAAATCCACAAAATTGCTTCTCATAAGAGGTTTTGAAGTCCTCTGTGATCTCATCCTGTGCTTAAGGGAACCAAAGATGCGGGGGAGGAGGATTTCCTCAGGAGCGGAAATGGGCTGCACTCTCAGTTGTCCTCTTTCTTAAGCTTTTCTTTCCATCTTATCACACTGCCTTGTGGGCAGAATTTTACCCAATGGGCAGAGTGTGGGGAAAAGGTGACTTTGAGAATGGCACCGTCAGAGGTTCCACTGACCAAGTCACAGGGACAGTAGGCTTATGGTATGGGCACCCCACCTTTTTTTCTCCCTCACTTCCTGGGACTCAACCTCCTCAAGCAGGTCCAGCTGGTCTCCTCCCCACTCCTTTTTCCATGCTACAATGTGGCCCCCAGAGAGGAAAGCCGCTATATCCTTCCTAGCTTGCCTGTGGCTGTGCAGAGGGGACATTGCCAACTTACAGCCTGGTATCCCATGAGGAAGAGCCACTGAGGCACTGGAGATCTGGAAGGTAGACGTGCCCATGGGTTTACAGGAAGGGGCTTCCCTGCTTCAATACACCTTAGAAAAAAAGCCGAGGTTAAACTGCTACTTGGTTTCCTTTTGGACGTGTATCCTTAGGTTTCTGACTCCCTTGGCAGAAGACCTAAAAGGAAGGTTGGTGCACAGCAGGATTCAGGCTTGCTCTTCCCTGGAAGCCCTCTCACAGAGCTTGAGCAGTGGGAACTCAACAAAGATCACACTGATTCTGAGCACTGCTTTCATTTGAGTTTGGCTTTTCTTCTCCCACTTTTTTCTTCATGCAGCTAAGTTGCTTTGCTTTTCTCCTCTCTAGATTCCCTCACAGAGCCTGATGCCCACCTTAGAGCACTGTCCTGATCTGTTCTGAACCAGGTTTCTCCCTTGAGCTCCTACCTTAGGGCCAGTACATCCTGTGCTTTCCCTGAGCACTGCTTGCTTGCAGGGCAAAACGAGCATTGCGTTTTGCAGGCTCTGACTGCGAAGCCCCCCATCTGGCAGCTCTGCCCCCTCTGTTTGCTGTTCCTTTTCCCTCATTTACTGACATGTTCAATTCAACATTAAAAGCTGAATTTTGCAGTGTGAAACAAAGGTGATTCAGATATGTATTGGTGCAGTGTTAATGGTAAACAGATCTTAGTAAATTAATGATTCATATTTTTAACCCTAATTCATATCAGGTTCTTATGGTTTTCTGTTAAGAAAGAACCTGATATGAATTAGAGCCTAATAAAACAATAGTGAAAGTATTTCATTAAACCAAAATTAGTCAGGGAAAGACTGTCAACAGAGATTCAAAAATTAGAAAGGGCCCATGGAGTACTTACACCATGATTACAAACCAACAGTAGTAATTACTTCAAATGTGTGAGCTAAAACAGAGATGAAAAAACTGGAGCCTTTATTCTGCTTTCCACAAAACAAAAGGAAAAGCAGCAGCAAAAGGAAAACCCAAATCCTTCAAAAGTAAAGGAAATTAGTTTGAATGTAATAGAATAAAAATATATATCATATTTAGTTCAACTATCTAGCTGGTTGTATCAGTGTCAGACAAAGTAGGTCTCAAGGCAAAGAGAAATTCAATCCCCCCCAAATGAAACCACTTCCTTCATAATAAAATGTAAAAATTATCAAAGAGATGTAAAAATTGTTCAACTGTATACACCCAGTAACAGAAAAAAACTCTGATCATGATTAAATATCACTAGAAATGATTAATAATGAAATGCTCGTAGAAATCATAATACACACCTAAAAATAAGATAGGATTATAAAATAAATAAAACAAATAATCCTCTTTTTGACAAAAGTCTTTATGACGGTATCACAAAAAAAGAACAAAATCAATTTGGTGTGATCACAGTAAATTAAAATCATAAAATTTATATTAATTTCTCACAGTTAAAGTGAGTAACTTTCCCCATTGAGGAACTAAGGAAGAAAAGAGCAAATTAAATTTAAAATAAGAAATGGAGAAAAATTAGTAGTCAAAAAAATATAAATTGTTGAAATGGAAAAAAAATACAACTTCTAGAAAAAATATTATAATTTTGAAAATATTAATAAAATCTGCCAAACTGTATAAGAACAGATCAAAATGTAATAACACAAGTCAGTGAAAATGAGCAGGCTCTGACTGCAAAGTCCCCCACCTGGCAGCCCTGCCCCCTCCTGGCCCTCCCCCAGGAACAATCTCCACTGTCCTCAGCCCTCTGCCCCGAGCCAGTGACCCTCACAGCCCAGAAGCACGGCTGCTGGGCCAATAGCACGCTGGAGGCTGGAGCCCAGCTCCGGGAGACCTCGCAGGCTCTGCCAGAGGCATGCGCCCTGCCCTGGGAGGGCGGGCCTGGTGCGCATGCGCAGCTCAGCTGAGGTGCATGTGCAGCGCTGCTTAAGTTCCTGTGTGTTCCAGCAGTCCAGCGGTTGAGATGCAAAGGTGATCACCGCACCTTCAAAAGCGGTAAAGAGATGAGAATAGGAAGAGCCTGGGTACAGCGTCTGCCATGAAGAGGTTGTTTTGCCTTGGCACTACAGGCCAGGCACCACTCAGTCCTGCAGACCCCCAGAGGAGCAGCAGGACTGCGCTGTCGCACGTTTCCCACAGGGCGAGGCACAAGCGCCACAAGGCTGCGAGCGAGGGCGACGTGGCCAGGGTGAAGGGGCTCCTCCTCCTCGGGAAAAGTGAACCAAATGAGGGCGACAGGAAGCACAGGTAATGGAGCTGTGGGGCAAGATGTGGGAGCAGGGGTGGGCCCACGGCCTAGGAGGGGTGGATTGATTTAGGGGGGTGGCGATGGAGTGGGAGAGGGAGAAGTGGGCCTGAGGCAGTGCTGAGGGAGAGATTCCCATGGCCCAGGGAGGCAGACCTGGAGGAGGTCTACACCAGGGGGGCTTCATGAGCAGCAAAGTAAAACCAAAACTTGATTTTCAATCCACTTTTATTTCCCATTATAGATCACATTTATTGACTAGTTAAAAATGATTTAACTAGTGCAACAAATACATGTGTAATATTTTAATTCTTAGTATAACGTTAAGAGAACTGTTGAATATATTGTTAAACAAAAGTATACAAGGAAACATTTCCCACCATGTACAAATTGACTCTGATAAAATATAGTATCCATTTTCTATCAGTGTACACTCGTGTATATTGTTTAGTAAGGAACCTTACAAGGAAACTGGACTGGGCTAATGGCTCCATGTTCATGATGAGAAAGAAACTCCATGTTCTGTTAGTTTCAAAATGTGAGCTTTCTGGTCATCAGTTTATGTAAATGTCACATAACTTGAGCTCCACGAACCCTCCTTTGCTATTGTGTCGCTAAGGCAATGAAGTGAATACCTGCCTTGCTAGAGATCAAAATGAAATTTTTAACCAATTAATTGTTTACTAAAACCCTAAAAAACACATAAATGTGTTTACCTTAATAGAAAATCCAGAAACACTTAAATATCTGTGAGAATTTAGAATTTGATACTGATGATCTCCATTTTAGTTGAAAAATCGGAGTTGCACATGAGTGAAATGCCTGTGAGCTGTTTGGAAAAAGCCTCAGCTAGAATTTTATGCCACAAAGGTCCTGATGGAGTGTAGATTCAAACCTGTAAATGATTCAAAGTAAGAAAAGTACCCAAAGAAAATATAAATGCCTTTTTGTGCCTTCCTAAGAATGACCTCAAAAGCAAGCATTCTTATTTTGCCCTGCGGGTTGCTCCCAGGTCCTGGTTCATGCTAAACACACTACCACAGAGCCACCCCATTTCCTCAACTGAATTCCAGAGGTTGACTATTAAAAGGAGAATTAAATTCTCCTTTTTATAAATATTTAGTGCAGGGTCTACAGGGTCTCAAGAGAGAGATTGGGCTCATTGTGGTCCTCCTGTTTTCAGCCTCCCAAATGCTGGGATTATAGGCAAGTGCCACCATGCCCAGTCTCTCAGCAGGCCCTGGGGGTGGGGCCTCCCTGGCAAGTTGGGACTCAACCCCACACCCCTGTGCATAGGCACTTTAGTCCACTGAGCTATCTGGCCAGCCTAAATTCTTCTTTATATTAGAAAAAGTTAACGAAATGAAAGACAATATACTTGCAAAACATTTGCAGAATACATAAGATGAAAAATGTATGTTTGTTAGAATTCTTTGGAATTATCAAAGAAAAAGTCTGAACGCTAATTTATTTTGATGCTGAGGATGACACCCTGTGAGCCTAGATACCTGGACAGTACCACTGAGCTATATTGATCTCTAAATTGGGTATTTGGCAGATCTACAAGTGACATATGAGCAGAAAAGAAATATCTAGTGTCCCTGGTAAGGGAAACTTAATTTTAGAAAGGAATGCAATGTTTTCCAGCTGTAAAGCTCGTGAGGATAAAGAGCAGTTCATATGGCCTCTTGAAATTTAAAATGACTTGTGATTTTTTTCCAACTAGCAATTTGACACAAGTACTGTAACCACATTTTGAAAAAGGACTTCTCCACCCATGAATTCCACGGTACTATAGCTGGACAGATAGCCAGATAGCTTAGCACCCTAAAGCACCTACTTAGGCAGAGTGCAGCATCTGGGATTCGATTACTTCCCACCCTGGCTTGCTGTTCCTGCCCTGCCTCAGGGTGTGCTGAGATGGTGATTGAGGCTGGGTATGGTGTGGTGGCCCTGTAGTCCCAGATCTTGGGAGGCTGAATACAGGCAAATCACTATGAGTCCAATCTGTGGAGTGAGACCCTATAGACCTTGTAGACTCTGTACTAACTACATTAAAAAAAAATTCCATGATACTAACATACTTTTAGAATTTGAGAAATACATAATTTGGTTTTCTTCAGCATTGCTTAAAATCGCAATGTATTAAGGTGAGTCCATAGATGAAATTACATCAATTACAGGGTATTTATAGGGCAGAATAGTATAGAACCATTGAAGTTGGCTTAGACATGGGTTTTATTCAGCCTAACATGAAAGTCAAACTAAGAGCTGCTATATTTTTTTTCATTTGTCTTTTTTTATTGTTTTTCTGCACCCATTCTTAGTAGTTTTGAATATCAACCATGTGACTACAGCTGCCATAGACCTTTTGCAGGCATCATACTTCACTTCCTGTAAGGCACCATGGATTGTGTGATGGTTCCATGTGACAAGAACTTCCTGCAAGCCCCTACTTTGGAATTTCCGTGTAGAGATGCAGGACAATGAGGTCTTTCCCTGCCCCACCCCTGGAAGCAGCTTCATTTCTGCTGGCACAAACTCAGCAGATTTGTGTCCAATGTGACGTGGCTACACCCTTTCATACAATTTTTGTGTGTTTGTGTCCATTTTATGGGCATGCACAACATTTTACAAACTGGTTAGGCGTACATTAACACTATGCAGTCCAGTTATATCATAACTACACTTGAACACAGAAGCTGATATTGCTTCATTGTAAAATGTTTCCCTCCCAATATATTGGTAGGGCCCCTACCATATCACCAGTTAGTCTTGTGAGGTATTTGTGCTTTTCAGTAGAAAAAACGCTAAAGTGTAAGAAAAAAATTCTTAAGAATTATTGAAATAATCTACCCTGCACAAGTGGTTTCATTTGAAGTACTTTATATTAAATGAATTGAAATATTGTGTTTGTTAAGTAGTAATAGTTGTAATTATAGTACCTAACAATTATTTAGCAGTTATTTGTTGTAGCAATTGTACTAAATACTTTGCATGGATTCTTATTTAACCATCACAGTGGTATCCTATGAGATGATCGCTTTCAATTCTCATTTTAAGATAAGATAGCTGTGTGACGTAAGCACCTGCCTGGCAAGTGCAAGGTGCACACACACACATTAAATTAAATGAATGAGAGACTATTGAGGGTCAGAAAGGTTAAACAATAGCTACAAAGTAAGAAATTAAATTAGGAATTAAACCCGAATTATGCTAAATTTGGGTTTGTGTTCCAGTAGCCTGCACTAGGCTGGGAGGGAGCTCAGAATAGAGCTCTTGCTTAGTATGTGCAAGACACTGGCCTCCACCCGTGTACCACATACACAAACCACCCAGCTGCTCTTTCATTAGATGGTGAATAGGAAGAGCTAGTAAGTGTTCCGTAGTTTAGAAGAAAATTAAATACTTGTTCTGAAAGCTATTTAATGTTCATAATTATGTAAATAATTGCACATTTTAAAACTTTCTTATTTTTGTGACTGCCACAGGACGGCCCTCCATGTTGCCTCTGCGTGTGGCCAGGCAGAAGTAGTGACTCTCCTGGCACAGAAGAAATGCAATATTAATGCCTATGACAGTGACAGTAATACTGCATTTATTAAGGTAGATAGCAGCCAATGATTTCAGTGTGAGGTACATTGTATTTATTGCTGAAAATAAAAGTGAATAGATGTAATTCACATAAAACTACTTAGTGAAGTGGGGAAGTTTGTTTTGAGTTCCTGCAGGTGACTGATGGTGTCTCTCTTGTAATACTTAAGGCTGTGCAGTGCAACCAGGAGCACTGTGCGACCATTCTCCTGGAGCACGGCGCAGACCCGAACATTGCAAATGCCAGGGGTGACACCGCCCTCCATTATGCCGTCTACAGCGAGACCACAGCCATAGCAGCGAAACTCGTTTCACATCGTGCTGACATTGAGGCTGAAAACAAGGTATATTCATTTTTATTTACAAAATACTGAAATCTATTCATGTTTCCAGTGACATATAGGTAGGGCCAGTTTTCCATATTTAGAAACTCAAGTGTTGCATGAATAGAAATACACTACTTTAAGTCATTAGTTGTTAAAAGATTTCTCTGCATATGTTGATAGTTTTAAAGAAATACTAGAGGACATGGGTTTCTTTTATGCATTTGTAGGACGTATTTGTGGAAACACTGAATTTTTAAAGAGTAAATCTTTCTTTTTTCTTTTTTTTTCCCCAAAGTTTTGGAGAAATTTTCTCAATTAGCATAAAGCAGTACAGGAAGAAAACTTAGCATTAGAAATAGGTGTTACTTGAAAATGTAAATAACTATATGCACAAGCCTTATGGAAGTCCTATCATATTGTTTAGTGAAGTTTTGTATTGTTTCTAATTTTACAACTTTTTTTTTTTGCAGTACATGTATTGAACTCAGGACCCTGTTCTTGCCAGGCAAACACTTACTCTACTGAGATATCTCCTAGGCCCTATAAAACTATTTTTCATCCTCTTTAAAAATAAAAAAGCAAGAGCAATAATGAAGTGGAAATCTTGTTGCTGTTGACAGATCATAAAAGTAATTAATTGTTCAGTGGTTTCACTTAAATGAGAAAGAAGAAAGGAATAATGAATAGGTTGATTTTCATTTCAGAAACTGTTTTTCTGGTTTATTTTTGTGTATAGACAGTGTACTCTTGTATTTGGAGAATAAAAGTTACTTTTCTCTTTTTAATACTGAAAATTCAATGCAGGGCTTTTACACTGAGCTACATCTCCAGCTCTTTTATATGATTTTAAACTTTGAGATAGGGTCTCACTTAGTTGCCTAGTCTGGATTTGAACTTTCAGTCTTCTTGCCTCGGTCTCCCATACTGCAAGGATCACAGATCATACCTAACTTGAGTGTAAAAATTCTTAATTAAGAGAAGAAGTTGTGTGGTTGCAAACCTGCAATTTTAGGAGAACTCTGAAGAAGCCAGATGGGCATTGGCTGAATGGTAATTAGTAGGAGACCAAGGGGGTTGAACAGGTTATTAACAGACATCCTGTCCTTCTGAGGTAGAAGCAGCAAGTAAGGTAAGAGTCTACATTCTGCCTTCAAACCAATAATGTTGGGCTGGGACCTAGGAGATAAGTAGCTTGTGTATTGAAATCAGCTGTAATTTGAATTTCCTAATCCCTATTCTGCCCCTAGTCAAGAGGATTAAAAGGAGCCTCATGGAGAGACTGTCTCTTGGCTGACTCCTGCTTTGGCCAGCTCCTCAGATAGCGAGGAGACTTGGCTGTGTGCATGGCAGATAAGACTGCAGCTGTCTTCAGGGTTCTCTAGTTCTTATGCAGACTTGTACTTTTCAGTGGCCTGGAGAATCTGTGAAAATGTACAAGTTGATGCTCTCCGCTGGTTTGCTGATTTGTCAATGTATTAAGGCCTGATACAGATAATTAAAAATATTTTCCTAAGATCCTAGATTAGGAGAGGTAGGGTGGTGACTGGCATTGTCTTTGTCGGGCTCCGCCATGGCTTACCGGGGTCAGGACCAGAAAGTGCAGAAGGTGATGGTGCAGCCCATCAACCTCATCTTCAGATACTTGCAGAATAGATCACGGATCCAGGTGTGACTGTATGAGCAAGTGAATATGCGGATAGAGGGCTCTATTGATTTTGTTTAGTACATGAACCTTGTATTGGATGATGCAGAAGAAATTCATTCTAAAAGTCAAGAAAACAACTGGGTCAGATCATGCTGAAAGGCGATAACATTACCCTGCTACAAAGGGTCTCCAACTAGAAATGATCAATGAATTCAAACAGCAGGGAAGTGAGGCAATGGCAGTCATGATGATATGTAAAAAAGGCAGTTGTTTAAGTGGTTTGCGCTGGGAGTGTTTATAAAACATTTGTTCATATTGTTTGACTACCCTTATGTTTGTACTGAAGGTCAATAAATGTAGAGTTTTTATTTAAAAAAAAAGATTCTAGATTAGCTCAGACCCAGTTCATGCATGAATATGTTCAATGGAGGAATTCCTAATTCTCAGAAACTTAAATGAGCTTTTGTCTAATTTCTCCTTTCCAACAATATTAGCCCAAGTTTCATTTGTCTTTCTCTACTTTTGTCAGGAGGAAGTTAAAAGGTATCGTTTGTGATATGTGTTGCTATGCAGAATACCACCACTTTCCCTCCAACCTTCAATCTTCCACCACCACTGAGAAGCTCTAAAAATTCACTTACGGTTGAGGCTGACTCTTTAAGAACTCCATGCTTGTTTATTATCATATATATCATGAAGTCAATAAATGTATATTACTGGACTTTAAATAAAACCAACCATGAGCCAGTTTGTAGTTGAAGGCATGTGATAGACTATCTCATATACAGTTTATCAGACCCTGGCAGAAATCCATCAAATTTATAAGAACATGTATGGGAATGCTTTTTGAAACTTTTGTTTTTGTGTGTGGTACTGAGCATTGAACCTAGGGCCTTCCCACTGAGCTGCATGTCCAGTACCTAGCACTCCTCAGGCCCTTTCAAAAATTTTTGACAGAGTCTAACCAAGTTGCTAGACAGAACTTAAACTTGGATCCTTCTGCCTGGCCTCACAGACAGATAAGTTTTTATGTTCTACACCACCGTGCTCAACGGCGAATTCTTTTGATAATTTAGTTTCAGCAGTCCTATGAAACTATTTAATAGTCAGAAAGAATTGCAAAAAAATAGAGGATACGTTGAAGTGTGGAGAAACTATTGCAATAGCTATAATGAGACTTTCTCATTTTATTGTGAGATTTCCTTTTTTTGGTAGAACATTATGTGAAAGGAAGTAGTTCATGTACAAACACTTGCGTTGTATGCAATCATTTGGAACATGTGTGCACAGCAAAGACATAGGCAAAGTGTGTGACTAAAAGTGGATCTTAGCTATATTCAGTTTTCCTCTATAGATTGAATCCACATTGAAACTTCAGAAATGTCCAGCAGAATTTGAGGTTTAATATGCTCTGAAGGAAGGGAATCTAGTGTCCTCACAGCCCAGTGGCTGTTAGGGTGTGCGCCCTCAGCATGAAGCTCCTGTGTTTTCTCCAGTTTGCCATTGACCCACCTCTGTTTCTCCTGCTGTCCACTACTTTGCCTCTATGAGAGTTTTCAGCTCCTTAATTATGGCATATTTTAATAGAGTCAGAAGTTTTAAGATATTTTATATGAATTTATCAGAATGTAATCTATTTTATAGTTATTTCTAAAAATAGAACTGGATTTAGAATTTGTTGTTTTCAAAAGTTTTCCTTTGTACTATAGATAATCAGGTTCCTGTTGAAATGTCTACAAGCCTTATTAAGTTAATTGTGATTGCACCTGAATCACTGATGCAGTGGTACAACAAGACCACATGTTCCTCTTCAGCCCTGTCCTTTAAAAGTGCAAGTGAAGTAGTGTCACTTATTAGGCGATATTTGATGCACATTGAGCACTATTACAATTTATTCATTATTATAACATCAATATTCAGCCTTATTAGGATTTATTCATTATGATAGATTCCATATTGAGCGGTGTTATCTTTATTGGTAAGTTGTATTTTGCCACTGATTTATATTTTGCATAAAATTAGGAAATGACCTTAGTTATTTGAATGGAACCAGAATAAGAACTTATTAAAAATGGTAGATACACTTGCAGATCCCAGGCTTACATTACAAGTGAGAATCAGAGTTTTGTACTGAGCTTTCTAAAATACTATTGTCATCTAATAATAGGATAAACCCCCTAGGCAGTTAGTACTAAGCAATCAAAGTTCAGCTGGAACTTGTCTCACAGCCGAGTGTCCACATCCTGAGGACTCTTTGGAAGCAGGACTGGCCGACAGTTGTGTTTGGATGCTGACCCATAAGGAGAATCCAGCGAGTCACCTCCATAACCTGGAAGGAATTTCCATGTTGTTAGACTGCTCTCAACACTGCATCCCTGACATTCTTAATTTATCAGATGTTGATATTTGGTAGATAAAGTATTAGATAGGAATAAAACAAAGTTAAAGAGATTAGTACTGAAATAATGCATAGTTTCATACTTTCTCCAATGATTGTTCAAACTGTTGAGATATAGAACTTGCAGAAAATTAATATTTTGGTATGATTTCTCCAATAGGTAATTCTTGAATCTGTTGAGACAGAACTTGTGGGAAATTTATTTCTTGGAATATAGACTGAAAATATCTAAGAGATGATCATTTAGCCATTAATTCAATAAAAATGCATAACTATTTTATAATGTGTTCGGTACACAGTCTCATTATGCAGCTAGGACTCATAGTGATCCTCCTGTCTCAGCCTCCCCAGCCCTGGGATCACAGGCATGTGCCACTGTTGCAGGTCTCACTGGGCAAAAGCAGTGCACACGGGGGGCACAGTTGGTACAGCATGTGATGCCAGGGATCAAACCCCAGTCTCTGTGCTTTTGGCTAAACAAACACTTGGACCACTGAACTATCTCTCTGGCCCTATTATTTAACTCTTTTACCACTGTGCACTAGGGTGTGGCACTACTGAAATCAAAGCTATGGTCCCTGCCCTCAAGATACTTTCGATTTGGGTGGGAGATGTTACAGAACTTCCAAGTACCCTGATAAATGCTGTAATGGAAATATCCTTGGAATTGGTGAATGAAGCAGGTTTTGACACTGAGTTCATGTAGCACTCTGGGCAGAGGGGAGAGTGCACAGGCAGCACAGGTGCAAGGAAGCACTGTGAGTGCGAAGGAAAAGATACTCGTGTATAAATTTTCTGTTAGGTTAGAGTCAAAGGGTGTTTTACAAGATTTTCAGTTCACTTGAGAAACAGGCAGCTGTGTGGCTTCTAATCGTTTCTGCTTGTTCACAGGATGGTCTCTCGCCACTTTCACTTGCTCTGAAGGAAAACAGACATGAAGTGGCGGAATTATTTCAAAAGGCAAAAGGAAATACTGAAGAAATGGATAATCCAGAAAGGTATAGTTGTTCTTTTTTTTTTTTCCTACACAAGACTCTAGTAGTGTTCTAGAGTAGTATCATCAAGTCAATTAATACAGCCAAAGAAATCAATAGGAAAAAAGCTAACTTACAGTTACTGGGGTGTAATGAAAAATAGTCCTCCGCCTGTCAAATAGCTGGCAATATTTCTTTCCCATTGTGAAGGTTCTCTCTCTACTTTGTTGGTCATTTCCTTGCAGTACAAAGCTTTTTATCTTATAGGACCCATTTGTTGATTCTTTTTTTTCTGTATTGAGCACAGGGTCTATAGGGTCTCACTACATAGATTGGACTTGTAGTGATTCTCCTGTTTTAAGCCTCTTAAGTGCTGGGACTGCAGCTGGGCACCACCATGCCCAGTCTCAATTGTCTTCTCAGGGTGCCCTGACAGTGTATGGCAGGGATTCAACCTCAGCTGCTGTACTCTGCCTAAGCAGGTGCTGTACTCCACTGAGCTAACAGGCCTACGTACCTAATTTGTTGAATCTTGATATTACTTCTTGTGTCACTGGAGTTTTGTTTAGAAAATCCTTGCCTATGCCTGTGTCTTCAAGTATTACCTAATATATCTTCTAGCAGATTGTTTCTGTTTTAACATTTAGATCTTTGACCAATTTGGAGTTTAGTATGTGGTGAAATGTGTGGATCTAGACTCAGTCTTCTACATGTAGATGTCTGAGTTTTTGTTGCACCGTCTTTTAAACATTATCTTTTCTCCAGTGTATATTTTTAGTTTTTTAATCAAACATCATATATCTCTCACTGCCTGAATTTTTTTCCATTTCTTCTGTTCCTGAAGGTGCCTGTTTTGGTGCCAGTACCATGTGGTTTTAATGACTGTAACCTTATAGTACAGCTTCGAGTCTGGGATTATGTTGTCACCTACTTTGCTTTGGATACCCTGTCTTGTTTTTTCTATCCTGTGTAACTTTTATTTCCATACAATTTTAAGATTGTTTCTTCAGCCCTGTGAGAAATGAAGTTGATATTTTGCTTGTTGTTTTATTAAATCTGCATCAATTTTGAAAGTAAATCCATTTTGATAGCACTGATTCTGCCTCTCCAGAAACAGGGAATATATTTCCATTTCCTCATGTTTTCTATTTCTTTTTTCAGAGTGATATAATTTTCACTGTAGAGGTCTTTGCTTTCCTTTTTTTAGAAAGTTGTATTTTTCATTGTAGAGGTCTTTGCTTCCTTAGCTTACCTCTGAAGAATTTAATTTCATACGCTATTGTGACTAGTATTATTTTCCTTATTGTCTTTCAGTGTGTTCTTTATTAGTGTAGAGTAATGCTTTTGATTTTAACATATTGATGTTGTACACTAGTACACTGCTAAACTTGCTTATCAATTCTGGGAGTATTTTGGGGGAGGTATTGGGTCTTGTAAGTAGAGGATTATGTCAACTGCAAAAAGTGATATTTTGACTCTGTCCTTTCCTATATATACCCCATCTTTTCTTACCTGATTGTTCTGGCTACTATTTCAGTGACAGTACTAAACAGCAGTAGTGGTAATGAACCTCCATGACTTGTTCCTGATTGTAGAGAGAAGCTTTCCATCTTTCCACATTTAATATATTAGCAGTAGGAGAGTTATAAATGGTTTTAGGATGTTGAGGTAAAGACCTTCTATTCCCGTTTTCTTCTGGGATTTTAGGAAGATTGAATGTTGGATTTTGTCACAGGCTTTTCTATATCTATTGAGATGATTTTGGTCCTGTTTCTGTGATGAATTATACTTCTTGTTTGTGTTTATTGAATCTTCATTGCATATCCAAGGCATGAAATCTCCCTGGTTGGGTTGTATGATCTTTTTTTCTGATTTCTTTTATTCTGTGGTCTTTAGAGAACCTGGCCAATGTTTTTGTTTTTGCTTTTGTTTTTGTTTTTTTGTTGTATCCTTGTCTGGTTTCGGGATCAGGATGTTAGCTTCCAAAAATGATTTTTCCCAAGTATCCCTTTCAATTTTCCTAAGATATTTGTGTGTGAACATATCAGTTCCTAGTCTTTTCTTCATTGGTATTTTATTAAGCTAAATATTTAATTTCTTTGCCTGCTATTGAATGATTCAAGATTTCTATATATTTTTGCTTCAACATTGGTAATTTATATTTAACTAGGAATCTCTCCAGTATATTACCTGACCTCTCCAAATAGTTTATCACATGCTGTCTTGGATGTAATAGCTAATAATTACCTGGAGATTTAAGCAATGGCTATTGTGATTTTGCCTTTTTCTAGTTTGTTTGTTGTTTTTTCCTGGTACCAAGGATTTAACTCAGGATCTTGCTCTTGCCACATAGACACTTATTCTACTGAGCTATCTCCCCGGTCCCTAATCTTTTCCAATCCTAAGTTATTTTGTATCTTTTCTTTGCTTTTTGGTAAAATTGGCTGAGGGGAACCCAGGGACTGGGGCCTAGGGTGCTCGGTTCTGGGTCCTCCGGACACAGTGAGGATCCCAGGCAGGCATCTGGTCCAGCAGTGTGTGGAACGTGCTCTTCCATCGTCCCCCTGTAGCTCAGCATTAGGCCAGCAGGTCATGGGCTTTGGCTGGAGGTAGAGCACTCAACCTGTGGTTTGCTACTTGTAATCTGATTTTGTTGGCAAGTTGATTTTTCAGTAACTAAAGCAGTTTTATGTTAGTTTATAAAATACAAGGCAGGGATTGAATTGAGCACTTCACAGATGTGAACCATGCACTATACCACTGAACTACATTCCCAAACCCTCTTTAGGGACTTGAGATTCTTTATTTTTAGAGACCCCATTTCATTGCTAGTGTAAGTTTCTACAAAGTACCAGTAGAGTCACATCTTCGTTTCTTTTTAAATTAGCGTCTTGGGTCTTGAAATGTCTAACTTAGTAGAATATCTTGTTTCTTTCCTGTGGGAGATGTTTCCTATGCCTTCCTCTTTGACTTTCCAAGAACCTAAGAAATTCCTAAGGTAGAAGAAATCAACCCTCTTACAAGCCAGGTGTTATTTTGTTGTTTGTGTTGCTATTAAATTTGTCTTATGTATAGTGATGATTAATCTTTACTACTAGGTTGTCCTTACTGATCTAGATACCTGAGAATTCATGGCAATGTACATTCATAGTTAAGTTGCAGCTTTCTAAGGATTTTTCTAGGTACATTTTATGCTCAGTTATTGTTCCTGAAGTAAGAGCATGTTTGGCAGCTGTAGCTCCTGGAGTAACCACAAAGCTATAGCTTTGCTCCTAGCTTGGGCAGTAAAATAACTCTTCTCAAGTACTCAGAACCCTATGTGGAGCTTATGTTATTAGCCTAAACGTTCATGGGGGCTTATTCTTAGGGACCTTCATTAGTGTCCTGTCACCAAATGTGAATTGAGGTCATTGTAAACAACTGGAAAGACTCAAACAATGTTGTAGAATTGGGGCAGTGTGTTTTGTTTCTTTTTTTTTTTTTTTTGTGCTACCAGTTCATTACTCAGAAGTCCCTTTTTCTGTGTAGCACCTTTTCTTAGTTTGTGAATGGTCCCAAATCACCATCAGAATTGGTGCCAACTTCTTATTTGCCTCAGAATCTGTTTAGTAATGGGAATCTCAACTTATGTCTAAGCATCAAGCTTCTAGAATATTTTGAAATTTTATTGCATAAAGAATCCAGTAAGGGGCTAGGGAGAATGCTCAGCAGTTAAGTGCCTGCCTGGCAAGAGCAATGTCCTGAGTTCAATTCCTGGTACAAAAAAAAAAAAAGGAATCCATTTAACAAAATCCTCTGAATTTAGTAGTTTGTAGTAGTTATAGCTGGACTTAACAGAGCTAAGCCCCACCATGGCTTAAATCAGTCTCCACATAGCAAAGATGGTTTTGTCTTTCATTTGAGCTGGAGATAGACATGAAATTGGAACCAGCATATCTTTGTTATCATCACATTCAGAAATCACTTTTCAGCCTTCTGACTAAGATCAAGTGTAGCATCACACTACTAGCATTGTTGGGTAGATGAGGAATAATAGTCTATACTGGGTCTTCTTTAAAGAACCAACTCCTCGATTCATAATTCTCTATATTGTTTTCTTAGTCTCAGTTGCATTAATTTCTCCTCTGATCTTTATAATTTCCTTGCTTGTATGGCTTTTGTGCTTGACTTGGTCTTCTTTTTCTAGAAGCTTAAAGTGCAACATTGAGTTTTTTATTTGTGTTCATTTTGTTTTCCTGATGTGAGAATTCTCCACTATTAACATCCATCTTAGGCCTGGTTTCATTGTGTCCCATAGGTTTCAGTACATTGTATCTGCATTTTCATTTTATTATAGATGTTTAATTTTTTCTTTAAATTGGTTGCTCAGGAGGGGATTATTTAACTTCCTTGTGTTTATGGAGCTTTTGTGATTTCTTTTCCCATTAATTTTCAATTTCATTGCACTCTTTGTCATATACTTGGGATAATTTCATCTGCTTTCAATTTACTTAAACATATTCTAGAGACCATCACAGGTACAAGTGAGAAGAACATATATTTTGATGTTGTTGGGTAGAACATTCTGTGAACATCTATTTTATTTATTTATTTATTTATTTATTTATTTATTTATTATGTTTTGGCAAAACCAGGGATTGAACTCAGACCCTTGTGCTTATTTTACTGAGCTATCTCCCTGGACCCTCTGTGAACATCTAGTAAGTGTATTTTTTCACAGGTTTTGTTCACTTCCGATTATTTTCTTCCTAATCTTTTGACCAGTGAAATCTACCTGAACTATCTCTTTGTGATGCAGTATTAAGGTATTAATAGTATATCTTAATAGTGTTAAGATATACTCTGGGTTATTAAGGTTCTCTGTTGTAATTGTTACTGTTTATTTAATTTTTCATTTCTGTTAATGTTGTCTTAACTAGATGGATGCTTTTGTATTTGATTCATACATATTTTGATTGTTATCTCTACCTCTTGAACTTTTATGACAGGTCTTTATATGTATTTTAAATTTTTTTTGGAATACTGATTTATTAGTCATAAACTTCTTCAGGTTTCTTTATCATGGAAGTGTCCTACTCATCAGTTTTGAGAGATAATTCTGCAGGGTTCTCTTTATATGTATTGCTTTTTGTTCTTGGTAAGATTAGTTCACTAGTAGGGTACAGTTATGTCATCTAATTCAATGAGAAATTCAGAAATAAACTTAGTTACAAATTATTAAAGAATTGATTTGTCATGAATTATAAGTCACAGATTATAGAATGTTTTCTTTCCAGGTGACTCTCCTTAGTTTTCTTTCTGGTAACTATAACATTTGAACTTTAGAATCTGGGAAAACCTACACATTGGGTCTTAATTGGGGTTCCACAGTAGTTTGGCATTAAAGAAAGAATCAATCAATTGCTTCATTATTTATGAGAGCACATTTCTTTATTTATTACCAAGAAAATTAGAAGCTGTTAGAATCTTGTTGTTTCTCAGAACATAATTGTGCTCATCTGGCCCATCTTGTTCGCCTGAATACTGTTAAGGGTTGCAAGAGGATGCATGAGCAATTAGTTTTCAATATATTGGATAAAACCTCTTTTATGCACTAAACCAGGAATTGGCAGATTCAGATAGTGAACATGCTATGTCAGTCTCACGGATGTGCTGAGATGAAGGATGAGACTCTGTGTGGTGGCCTGCACTTTTAATCCCAGTGTTTGGGAGGCTGAAAACAGGAGAAGCACTCCTTGTCCCAACTATATGGTGAGACCCTGTAGACTCTGTAGTCCCAGTAGAACTGTACTAAAATAAATTTAAATAAAACAAAAAAGATAGGCAGTACGCTGTATTTACTCCACAGGCACTAGTTTAATGCCCGTTATGCTAAACCCAATTTTTAAAAAACTTCTATTTTTTATTTTATTTTTAATAGGATAGTTTCAATGATTAATACTTCGTACGCTGTTATCTTCTTAGTGGTTATCCATAGAACAAGATGCAGAAAGGATATCCTGTCCAAACACTATTTGTACAAATCTCTCTTCTTATTGAATTAAGCAAAAGTAGTTGTAAATCTATTCTAACTGTACTGCATATACAGATACAAAATGGTCCATCCTTTGTATCCCCTTTTTTTTGTCAGAAATGAGTATTTCATTAGCATCTAAATACTATAGGTGGCTGAATTCAGCAAAGCACTCCAACACAGTCCAGCAGTCACAATATTAGTGGATTATCTGCAGAAGTTGTTAAATTGAGCCTTTCAGAGCTCAGCATATTGATATGGCTTTACTTTATATACCTCATTTTTATACTTTTCTGCTGGACAGTTAAGACTAAGATAAAGCAAGACTTGTAGAACTAGATATGTAACTTTTGTTTCTGATAAGGTCAGTCAAGTACCCTCAGGATTTATCCTGTAACACTGTACCAAACTTTGTAGATTCTTTGTCAGTGTCAGTAATGTGGATGAGACATAGCCAATGATTGACAAATTTGTTCTCTTTGAAAGCCTGAGAGAATGTTTTCTTTCCAGGTGACTCTCCTTAGGCAACTCATCATTGATAATGTTGCTCTGTGGCCCCATAATCACCTTGATCAGAAATTTTGGGATACAATTGAGTAACATCATGTTACAGTATAGATTCTCCTATGTCCTGATTCTTCACTGACCTTGAAAGACTATGGTCAAAAGGTCGGCTATACTTTCAGCCCTTCTGTTTCTCTAATTTTTGTTCTGTAAGTGCAGGTTGTCAACCCTCCAGAAGAGAAGTGTGTTATTATCCTACAGCATATGTAGATGTGTTTAACTTCACTATCTGTCTGAGTATCAAACATCTTAGGCATAACATGGAACAGGTGTTTTCCATCAAGCATTGATAAATTAAACATTAAGTCCCTACAGAATGTGGAGTTAAAAATTTAAAAAATGAAAAATATTTAAAGACTATACATAAATAATTACATGTGTTTACACAGAAATTTAGAAATCTAACCATATACAGCATTGTAGTAGGACAGTTCTGTGACTTTTTTTACTTGTGACGTTTTTTCATTTATTACCCTTTGTTTAAAAAAAAAACTTTTACTTGAGAGACAGTATGGTAATAATTGGTATGTCATGACAAGAAGTACCTATTTATTTTTATTTGTTTTATTTTTATTGAGAAATATCAATGAGATAGTTTCAAAGCTTCTCATTGACTTAAGCAAAAGTAGCTGTATGTCTATCATAAATATTAGGTATATACAAATACAAAATGGTTCTTCCTTTATACTCCCTTTTTTGTTTAGTTCTGTCAGAGATGGGTATTCCATTGTCATCTAAATACTATAGGTGCATGAATTCAGCAAAGCACTCCAACACCAGCAGTCCACACTGGTAGTGGGTTATCTGCAGAAGTTGTTGACTTGAGCCCTTCACAGCTCAGTATGTTAATATGGCTTTACTTCATATACATTGATTTTCTACTTTTCTGCTGGATGGTTAAGAGCAAGATAAAGCAACCTTTACAACTAGAAATGTAACTTTTGTATCCGATAAATTCAGTCAGGAACCCTCAGGGTTTATCCTGTAACCTTACACGGCACTTTGTATATCCTTTGTCAGTATCAGCTATGTGGCTGAGTCATAGCCATTGCTGGACCAATTTGCTCTCTGTGAAAGCCTGAGAGAATGTTTTCTCTCCATGTGACTCTCCTGAGGCATACTATACAATCATAGATCACATTCCTCTGTGGCTTCATAATCTCCTATGTAGAAAATTTGGGGTACAACTGAGTCCCAAGTTGTTACAGTACAGGTTCTCCTATGTTCTGAGTCTTCAATGGCCTTGAAAGTCTAGGGCCACGGTGTTGGCTGACCTTGTAGCCCTTCTTTTTCTCCAATTTTTGATCTGCAAACTCAGAAGAGAAGCTTTTTATTACCTGGCAATATATGCAGTTAGATTTACCCTCACTATCTGTCTAAATATCAAATATCATAGGCATAACATAGAACAGGTAATTTCCATCAGGTATTAGTATGTTAAAGTTTAAATCCTTACAGAATATGAAAAACAAATTTTAAAAAGTAGGAATGAACACTTACATATATTTACACAGGAATTTAGAAATCTAACCATGTACAGCATTGTAGCATGATTTTCCTGTGACATTTTTTTCTTGATTTTTTTTTCATTTATTACCCTTTATTTTTTAAAAAACCAAAATTTTATTTGAAAATAAGTATAGTAATACTTGGTATATTATGACAAGAACTACATATTTAGAAGACCAGAATGAGAAGCATTCCAAGCGTGACCCTTCTATTACACATTGCTATCTTCAGTGCAGTTGCTTGGTTCATAGGTACCAGCATACATAGTTAGTAAGGGTGAGAATTCTACTGATTAACTGCTAGTTTCAAAAACCTGCTGATGTTTCTCAGGATCATTGCCTCACCCATCTAGTGTGTATGAATGTATGGCTTTGTCTCTGTCCTGTTTCCCAGGTTTTCACCTTACCCTCTCCTCATTGTCCAGTCCTCAAGTTCTTACTTTCCTTTCAATTGTGTTAAGCCAGTCTATTTGTATTTCTTCTTTTGAATTCTTATACTAGGATGACTATACGATCAGATGACAGGCAACTTGGTTGTTTCCAAGTTTTGACTATCACACATTGTGCTACTATAAACATGGGTACACATATATCATTATGATATGACATTTTCAGGTCCTCTGGGAAAATTCCCAGTAGGGGGATAGCTGAATTGAATGGGATTTCCAGTCCTAGTTTTTTAAGGAGTCTACAGACTGATTTCCATAATGGTCCCACCAGTCTATGTTGCCACCAGCGCTAGAGAAGGGCTCCCTTTTCCCCACAGCCTCTCCAATATTTGTTGTTGGTTGATTTCTTTATGATAGCCATTCTCTCTGGGATGAGATATGGTATCTCAGTGTTGTTCTAATTTGTATTTCACAGATGGCTAGTGATGTGGAGCATTTTTTCATATATTTACTCATTTCTTTAATTTCTTCCTCTGAGAAGTGTGTGTTCATCTCAGATGTCCTTTTCTGGATTGGGTCTTTAAATTTAGGGGCCCTAATGTTTTTTAGTTCTTTATAAATTCTAGAGAGCAGACCTTTATCTGAGGACTTATTAGTTAAGATTTTTTTCCAAATTTGTGGGTTGTCTTTTCACTTTGTTAACACTTTCTTTTGATGTGCAAAAACTTCTCAATAAGAAGTGGTCCTAGTTGTTAACTCTTTCAAGTACTGCTTATGCGATTTCATTTTTGTTCATGAACTCTTTGCCTACCCCTATCTCTTTAAAAGTTCTTCTTACTTTCTTTCTCTTCCAGGAGATTGAGTGTTTCTGTTTTTGTTTAGATCTTTAATTGATTTTGACTTTAGCTTAGTGCATGGTGATAGACCTAGGTCAAGGTTAAGTTTTAGTTTTTGGCATGTAGAGAGCCAGTCTTTCCAGCACCATTTGTTAAAGAGGTTATCTTCATCCAGCTAAATGTGTTTGGCCCCTTTGTCAAAGATCAAGTGGCTGATTTTGTTGGTAGGGGCCTCTGCATCCTCTAATCTATTCTACTGATCCTCAGGTCTATTTTGTTGCTGATACCATGTTGATTTTATCACAGTAGCTTTGTAGTATAATTTCAAGTCAGGAATTGTGATGCCTCCTGCCTTGTCTTTGTTGGCCAGGATTGCCTTTGCTATTCTAGGTCTTTTCTGGTAACAAATAAATTTAAGGAATGATTTCTCTATGTCTGTGCACTATGTTTAAGGTAATTTGACGGAAATTGCTTTAAATGTGTACAAGAATTTTGGGAATGTGGCCATCTTCATGATGTTGGTTCTTCCAATCCAGGAGCAGGGAATATCTTTCCATTTTCTGAAATATATGATCTGTTTTCTCAGTATTGTAATTTTCCTTGAAAAATTCTTTGACTTCTTTAGTTAGATGAATTCCAAGGTATTTCGTTTTCCACAGTGCTATTGTAAAAGATATTGTTTCTCTATTTTCCCTCTCAGTGTGTTTGTTATCTGTGCAGAGGAATGTGATTGACTTTTGGTACTGACTTTGTATTTTGCTGTGCTACTGAATCTGTGTGTCAATTCTAGTAGCTTCTTGGTGGAGTTTTTTGTGTCTTCCAAGTAAAGTATTGTCATCTGCAAATAGTGATAATTTAACTTCTTCTTTACCTATTCTTATTCCTTTTATTTCCCTCTCTTGTCTAATGGCTCCAGCTAGTGATTCCAGAACTGTATTGAATAGTAGTGGTGATAGAGGACATCCTTGTCTTGTACCAGATCTGAGAGTAAAAGATTTCAGTTTTTCCCCATTTAGAATTATATTAACCATTGGGTTGTCATAGATGGCTTTGTCAAATTGAAATAGAGGCCTTCTATTCCGATTTTCTGTAGAACTTTGGACATGAATGAGTGTTGGACTTTGTCAAAAACCTTTTCTGCAACAATTGAGATGATAACGTGGTTTTTAGATTTCAGTCTATTAATATAGTGTTGTTAGATTTCACTCTATTGGTGTAGTAGTATATTATAGATTTTTCAAATATTGAACCATCCTTGCATCCCTGGGATGAATCCTACCTGGTCATGATGTATGATCTTCTTGATGATTTGCTGTATCCTGTTTGCTAGGTTTTTATTGAGGATTTTTGCATCTGTGATCATGAGGGAGACTGACCTGTAGTTCTCTTTTTCAGTTGTACCTTTCCCTGGTTTTGGAATCAGTATAATACTTGCCTCCAGAAATGATTTTGGGAGAACTGTTTCCTTTTCAATTTCATTGAAGCATTTGAGGAGTATAGGGATTATATCTTCTGTAAATTTCTTTTACAATTCAGCTGTGAATCCATCAGGATGTGGACTTTTCTTTGTCAGCAGGCTTTTTATTATATTTCATATTTCATTGGCTGGTATTCAGTTATTGAGAGTTGTTATATCTTCTTGATTCAGTTTTAGTAATTTGTCCCTTTTGAGGTATCTGTCCATTTCGTCTATGTCTTCTAGTCTGTGAACATATAGATTCTCAAAGTAGCTATTGATGATCTTCTGAATTTCCACTGGGTCTGTGGTGATTATACCCTTTTCATTCTTAATTGCTTGTATTTGAATTTTTTCTTTCCTCTTTTTGATGAGGTTAGCTAGGGCCTTATCAATTTTATTTAGTCTTTCAAAGAACCAGCTCTTTGATTGTTAATTCTTTGAACTGTTTTCTTCATCTCAATTGAATTAATTTCTGCTCTAATCATTATGATTTCTTCCCATCTTTGGGCTCTGGATTTGGTTTGCTCTTCTTTTTCTAGATGTTGAAGGTGCAACATTATTGTCTTTATTTGTTCCCATTCTGTTTAGCTAATGTGTGGGTTCACAGCTATGATTTCCCTCTAAGAACTCCTGTCATCACATCCCATAAATTCTGATAAATTGTGGTTGAATTTTCATTAAATTGCAGATATCGTTAAATTTCTTGTTTAATTTCATCTGTGATCCCTTGATTGCTGAGCAGGATATTGTTTCAATTATATGTATTTAGGGGGGTTTTCTGGTTTCTTTTGTCATGTATTTCCAGTTTCATTGCACTGTGGTCAGATAATATGCATGGGATAATTTCTGTTTTCTTGCAGACACTTAAGCATGACCTATGGACTAGTATGTGGTCTATTTTAGAAAATGACCCATGTGCAGATGAAAAGAATGTGCATTCATCTGTGTTTTGGTGGAACACTCTGTATATGCCCACCAAGTTCAGTTGTTCCAAGCTCTGGTTCAGTTCTTCTACTTCTTTGCTAATTTTTTATCTGGTTGACCTATGTTTTGGGGAGAAGGTGGTTTTAGGTCTCCTGTTATGATTGTGTTATTGGATATTAGGTTTTTCATGTCCATTATGAGTTGTCTTATATAGCTGGATGCTCCCACGTTTGATGCATAAATATTTATGATTATTACCTCTTCCTCTTGAATTTTTCCCCTAAGCAGTATTAGTGGCCTTCTTTATTTAGTTTGATCATTCTTGGTTTGAAGTTGAGACTGTCAGAGAACAGGATTGCTGCCCCTGCTTTTTTCTGTGGTGTTGGGACATATAGTATTATTTTCCATCCTTTGATTTTGCAGTCTGCGCATTTCTTTATGAGTTTACTGTGTTTCTTCTACATAGCATATTGTTGGAGTTTGTTTCCTAATCCACTGTGCCAGTCTATTTCTCTTAATGGCAAATTGAGTCCATTTACATTGTTGGTTATTTTTTTATTTTATTTATTTATTTATTTATTTATTGAGGCAGGGTCTCACTGTACAATTAAGGCTGGCCTCAAACTCACTTTGTAGCTCAGGCTGGTCTCAAACTAACAACAATCCTCCTGCCTCAGCCTCCCGAGTGCTGGGATTACCAGCATGCACCACCACGCCCAGCTTACATTGTTGGTTATAACTGAGATGTGTTAACTTATGACTGACATGTCATTTACCTGCTGTTTTTTTCCTCCTTTTTGTCCTGTATTTGATTGTTTGCCCTATTTAGCGGGTTTCTTCTGTTCTTTTTTGTGGAGTTCTGATCATTTTAGTCCCTCTCTAGAACATCTTTCTGTAGTCTGTGTAGGGATGGCTTTGTCATCATTAAATTCTTTAGTTGATCTTTGTCCTGGAAGTATTTCACTTTTCCTTCAAACTTGAAAGAGAGTTTTCCAGTGTATAGTAGTTTGGGCTGGAATTTGTTTTCATAGAGGACCTGAAGTACTGTGTTCCATGCTCTTCTTGCCTACATGGTTTGTGAAGAGAAGTTGGCCATAATTCTGATGGGTTTTCCTTTGAATGTGATCTGCTTCTTTTCTCTAGAGGCTTTCAGTATATTATTCTTGGCTGAATTTCTAGGACCTTGACTGTTATATGTCTTGGTGTGTTTTTAATTGGGTTGAAGTTATTTGGCATTCTGTATGCTTGCTTCAGTTACCTGAATGTCAGATTGTTTCCTCATATTTGGGAAGTTTTCTGCTATTGCTTCTGCCCATATTTTTTATATCATTTGTATTGACTCCACCTTTCTCATTGATGCCTATTAATCTCACATTGTTCATCTTTGCATCATCTTTCAGGTGATGAATGATTTTTTTCCTGCATTCTAGTTGTTTTTAAGAGATCCTTTCTTAACTTTTCACTAGCTGCATTAGCATCTTCAAGATCTGAAATACTGTCTTCACTTTCGCTCAAACAGTTTTGCGGGCTTTTCATTGAGATTGTAAGTTCCTCTATAACTCTTTGACTCTGCTTCATGTGATGTATTTCCTTCCTGTATTGCTCATTCAAGGAATCTGTCATTTTCCTGACTTCCTCTATTTTTTTATCAACGTCTTCTTTAGAAGCAGTTATTAATTCTTTTACTGTAGAGTTGGGTTTTTTTTTCAGATTGGGTTTCCTCCATGTGTTTCAGAGATTTCTTTCAGAAATTAATTCTGCTCTGAGTTCCTCTATGCCTTTCCGCTGTTGTTTCTTTACTACCGACACTATTAATTCATACATTTCAGCTGAGCTAGTGGCCTTTGCACTTGTTCTGGATGAGCATTGGCTTTCCTCCATATGTTTCTGTATTTGATTCTTTACTTCAGAAGCTGTGAATTCAGAGATTTCTTTTTTTATTTCAGAAATTGATTCTGCTTTGAGTTCCTCTATACCTTTCTGTTGTTGTTATTTTGCATCCAACGCTATTAATTCAAAATTTTCAGCTGAGCTAGTGGCCTCTGCACTTCTTCTATGTGGGCTGGAGGCCTGAGATTGCATTTTGCTCCTTGTCTTTATCATTTTGTATAAACCTGACCTCTGACCTTTGGTGTAGAGCTTTGGTGCAGTTATAACCTTAGCACCTACTGAAATTTGGGTGCAGATGTATTAAGTATGAGTTTATCCAGTTATACCTGGCTTGGGTCTAGCTGTTGTGTTCAGCTCCTTTCTGCTGCATCCCTTGGAAGTCAATCTGTCGTGCTCCTCTGGAACAACAGTGAACCTGTGGTGCCCATCTGTTGTGCTGCTGGCACAGGGGGCATAGGGGGATGCAAAAGCTCTCCCCATGCTAGTCGGGCCTGGGCTTAGGCTGTATCTGGGGATCCCGAGAGAGTCGTCGTGGTTCTCTCTCACTCGGCGTGCTTGGGGTTCTGTGCTCTGGAGGAGTGTAGGAGTCCTCAGGACACAGTACAGTGTCTCACACGTGGGCCTGAGTTTTGGTCTGGAGAGTTCCCACACAATCACTGGGCCTGGGCTGGGCTGGATCTCTCAAGTATTGATATGTTAAACTTTAATTTTTGGGCCTGGGCTTAGGTGGGTCTGGAGGACTCTCTAGAGCACGGGGAAGTTCTCACTCACAGGGCGGGCTGTGCTGGCTCTGGAAGGCTGGGAGAAGTCTGGAGAATGCCGGGAAAGGTCTCTCTCCTGCAGCAGGCCTGATCTTGGACCGGCAGGTGTAGGAGAGAGCAGCAGCTCTCCCACACACTCGCAGGCCCTGGGGTTGGGCCCATCTGGAGCAGTTCAGAGAGCATGGCAAAAGTTCGATAAACCCAAAATTATTGTTGATGGGCTAGGTCAGTCTTTTCTAGGTGCCCTGTGTGTGTGTTTTTATCCTTTTCAAAGATAATGTCTTTCCTTTTAAAAGATAATGGCACTCCCATTTATTTTTCAGCAGTGATTGTACATGTAACTTCTAAAATGTAGTTTATAAAATAAGGTTTCTCTGTTTCCCTGTTTAGTTATCTTTGTCTGTTTACCAGTTTTACATGCTTTCTTCTTAGAAGAGGAATTTGTGTCTGTCTACTACCACACCATCAGTGCCTAGAAAGGGGCCTCTCACACAGCAAGTAGTGGCTCAGTATTCACTCAGTGAGTGCATGGAGTTTACTGTGTGTATACTCAACAGCATACTCACTTCTCACTTATGAAAGTTTGTCTTGGGGAGCTGAGGCAGGAGGACTGCAAATTTGAATCCCACATGTGAAGCTGAGGCAGAACCTGTCTCAGCATGAAAAAGGACTGCAGGTGCAGCTGGGTGATGGAACACCTTTGGGTTCAACCCCCTGTACTGGAAAATATGTTTCATGTAAGTTCGTCCTGACAGTTTTACCTGGCAAATATATACATTCTAATTTTCTTTATATTTTTGGCTGTAATAAGCTATATATTCTATACTAATATTTTTCCATTTGAGAAGAAAAGTTCAATATTGTGATTACTCATTCATTTAGGATAGCTTCACTTAAAGCAAAATGGATTTTAAAATTGCAGGTTTCATTTGTATGTTATCAAGAAAAATAAAGGCCAGCCAAATAGTTCAGTGGATTAAAGTGCCTGCTTAGGCAGATGCAGTGACCAGGGGTCGAACCCCTTCATGGTGTGTGGGCCCCACCCCTGCCAGCCCCAGCCCTGTGGTGCTATGAGACCTGATTGAGACTGAGTATGGTGGCTGTAATCTCAGCCCCTGGGAGGCTGAACACAGGGCGATCACTACGAGTCTGATCAACATAGTGAGACTCTGTAGACCCTTACAAAAAGAAGAAAAGAAAAGAAGAAGTTTTTAAAAATATGCTTAGAACAAGGTATAGAGGGTCTCTCTATGTACATGGGACTCATAGTGATTCTCCTGTTTTCAGCTTCCCAAGCACAGGGGTTACAGTTGCACACCACCACAACCAGGCTCAATTGCCCTCTCAGTGTGCCCCAGGGGTGGGTCTGGCAGGGCACAGTGGGGATCAAACCCAAGCTGGTTGGGCACAGTCTCTTACAGCACAGTTGTCTGGGTGGTACCCCAGTTCATGAACTTGATTCTTTCCCTGATTCTGGTCACAAACTGAGTTGCATGAGAACTGAATAAAATTCAGTGGTTGAGCCAGGTATTTGGGTATGCACCTATCCCAGCACTGAGGAGGCTGAAACAGGAGGAGCACTGTGAGTTTGAGAACAGCTTGAGTTACATAAGTGAGTTCAAGCCATCTGGTAGTATATGAGCTGTATAGCGAAACATGTACAAAAAAAAAAAAAAAATATATATATATATATATATATATATATATATATATATATATACACACACACACACACACACACACATTAATGTATTTTAGTATAGGGTCTATAGGGTTTTGCTACACAGTGCACAGATTGGACTCATAATGGTCCTCTCATTTTGAGATGACAAGCACTAGGATTACAGGCATGTACAGCCATGCCCAGTTTCAGTCACTGTCTCAGCATAACCTGGGGGTGGGCCCCGGGCATGCCCTTCAGGGATCAAACCATCATCCCTGCATCTTTTTTTTTTTTAATGTATTGGGTACAGGGACTGCAGGTTCTGCAATGTCTCACAGCACTGATCAGATAAGTAGTGATCCTCCTGTTCTCAGCCTCCCAAGTAGTGGCATTACATACACACACACCACCATACCCAGTCTCAAAACTGGCCCAGCATGCACCAGGGGCAGGGCCGACAGAGCATGCTGGGGTTTGAACCCTGGCCTCTGAGCTCTGCATAAGCAGGTGCTTTAGTCCTCTGAGCTATCTGGCTGGCCCTAAATAAATAAATTTTAAAAATGTTAAAATAAACTAAAGCACATTTGATTCAGTTCTCATCTAGTTTGGTTTGCGACCAGGATTGTGGTATTCTGTGAATCAAGGTACCACTCTATGTGATTTTGGGAAGAGTAGAATTTAAAGCCTGGCCAACTTTCAGAAGGTTAGTGGGTTAAAGTGTGTAACTATCCAAGTAACATTGTTAATCAGTTGTTACTTTTAAATATATGTATTATTTTGCCTTACATGGAAGAAAAGTTTGTGGTTGGTGGGTGGGTGAGTAAAGCCAGTGACCACTGATTGCATTAATGGGGATTGTCACAGCTAGACAATCAGAGCATTCTTAAGGTTGGGCCAACTACAACCAGACAATTTCTGTTTCAAAGTTACTTTCCATCAGCTGCTTAAAATGAAGACAGTTTCATATTCTAGATTTGCAACCTTGTTTTTGATCTTTGGCTCAGGAGGAAATGTTTAATAAATGTTCTTTGGAATATCTGCACCTCCTAATGCTGTGTACATTTATTGGACTTCTAGTCTTAATAAGAGTCATTTATATAACTTTTCTGTAAGTATTTGTTTTTGATTGTGGTACTTTCATGGGCTCAAGTTTTTCTAAACAACACAGTGTGCTGTGGGAAATGTCAGTCCTTGTATATTTGTGTACGTATATTAATGGTATTGTATAGCTATTCTGTGTGTTAATTCTGTGAAAAAGAATTACAGCGATCTTTTGGTAAAATCCACCCTCTACTATTTGGGTTAGGTACTAGGCTAAAAGTATACAAAATTTACAGAATCCTTTATTTTTAAGTAAAAATTATTGCTATTCAAAGTTTACAAAGTTCCTTTGTAAACTTACATCTAATGATATATGGGTATGTTAAAGTAAGCTATTTTCCTCAAGATATTTCCCTAACTTCTTGTTTCATAGTCTCATGAGATTTTTAAAACTTTATTTAAATTCACTACTGTTACATTTAAAAACAAACCCAAATGTAGGCACATTCGAGTCGCTTCCATGCCTGAGAGACTTTTGATGTGGTGTTCTGGTTCAGTGGGCAGTAGCTGCATCTCTGACCTCTTGCTTCCTTTCAAGCTCCTGGGAAATACGTAGATCCCATGGACCTAATCTTTGGCTCACAATCTGTTCTCTAAATAAATGGTTTCCTGCTCCTCTTTTGCCAGGTGTCTCTTCTATTTTACCTCTTCGTAAATGTTTTCTTGTGCTCCAATACAGCTTTTCAGTTGTCAACTCTTACAGATCGTGCTGGATTGTTTGTATGTTTGCTTTCTTTTTTAATCAGGGAATGTATGTCTCCTTGTACTTAGCTGGTACTTCATAGCTACTTTGTAATTGATAAGTAAATTAGTATTAACATTAAATTCTCTCAGGAGACTAATTAAAAAACATGGGGTTTCAAAATGGCTTTTTAAAAAAGTAGTGAGCCTGGCTTGCCTTTCAGTAAACTGCCGAAGAATGAATGTGCACAACAGAGCTGCACAGGACCTGTGACTTCCTCAGGGTGCGAGCAGGCCTGTTGCCCTGCTGGTGCGCTGCCACAAGTGAAGAGTGGCTGCCAATTACATGACACAGACGAAGATGCAGGAAGGTAGAGTACCCGTGAATATTTTATTTTCCTTTAAGGGAATGTGAGCAGGAATTACTATTTCTGGAGATAAAACAGAAGAGTGTTGTCTACCGAAAAAGCAAGAAAACACCCAGCCACATCATTGCACCTGACAGGTTGGTGAAGGTGAGGACAGGTGACCTGGATAAGGAACACTTTTAGCCATGATCACAGAGGAAGCTGAGGGCTGCGAATGAGTCTGAACAATACCTCAGATAACTTTTATTGGGAAAGTCTAGGGCAGTGGGTGTTACAGAGGAAGAATGTGACATTTAAGAGCTTTTCTCTCTTAACGAGATAGAATCTATTTGCATACTAGTAGAAATGATCTAGCACAGAAAGGCGTATTTATTCATTTTAAGCTTGAAAGATACAGAATTTACTACAGTAATAATGAAAGATGTCTGGTACTGTGGAGTAACATATTCACCACAGAGCCATACATGCATGACTGTCCAGTGCTGCCCAATGGGACAGTCACGTGTGTACCACTAAGGGTTCAAACTTCTGGGAAATGCGAATGTGATATTTCATCTCTTAAAAACACTAAATACTAGGGCCAGGAAAAGGGCTCAGTGGAGTAAGCACTTCCCTGGCAAGTGCAGGGGCCTGAGTTAAATCCCCGGGTCTGCATAAAAAATCACTAAATACTAGAAGGTATTTCTCAGCAGAGAGTGTACCCCTGTGATGTCACAGTTCAGATTTCCCATCCACACTCCACAGATTTTTTTTTTCTTAAAACCATACTGGTTTTGGCAGCATCCTGGGCAATCCTGCAGAAACCACAAATATTCTCCACACCTATTTTGGGAAGAGGCTTGTAAACATCTAATCCCACACTATTGTTCATCTCCCTTTGCTGCTCACTGGTTGCTGCCCTGTAATCCATCTCTGCATTATAGCAAGGTGGTACATTGTTTTCAGGTTTGTTCTTCTGAAAACCCTAAAATCCCTAAGATGCTGCAAAATGTCCTATCCTTCCTATGGCTTTATTAATACAGTATTTTATTAAATTACCTAATTGTAGGATGCAACACATATAGGGTTTAAATAGTAAAACAAGCATTTACAGGGATTTTTCTGACCATACCTGAAAAGGTGGTTTTTTGCAATTGAAAGTGCTCTGGGAACACAACCCTGGTGAATTTCATGGTTCTTATTCCTCGTTTTAAACTCTTCCCACCTGTATACACTTAGACAAGTTACTTGGCCTATCTTCACCTAGGTTGTTCTTGTATAAAATAAAATGTATACAATTATGTTTAACATATGTAAAGTGCTTAGAGTAATGTCTGAAGGTTATATAGCAGGTTGTCAGATTTTTTTGTTTTTCCATAATTTTATAGAAGAACAAATACCAATGAGACAGTTTTAAATCAAATTAGTAGGACAGATTCAATAATTAATACATTGCATATTGTTTTCTCAGTGTTATTTGTTGTACAAGGTACATACATGATATTCTATTTGCAACTACTATTAGAGCAGATCCCTCTATTCATTGAATTAAGAGAAGGTAGCTGTATACCTATCTTTTTTTAAAAGCTGATTTATAAGACAGTTTTAATAATTAATAATTTTTACATTGTTATCTTCCTAGTGGTTATCCATAGTACAAGAAGCAGACAGGATATCCTGTCCAAACTACTAGTGCAAATCTTTCTTCTCATAGAATTACACAAAAGTACTGCTATTTATCCTAACAGTTCTGTATATACAAATACAGAATGGACCTTCCTTTGTATCCCCTTTTTTGTTTAGTCTTGTCAGAGATGTGTATTCTATTGGCATTCAGTTATTATAAGTGCTTGAATTCAGCAAATACAAATAGAAAGGTATAACACAACTAAAAGAAAAGCGAGAACTTGAGGATTAGAGAACAAGGAGAGGGTAAGGAGGAAAGCTGGAAAAAAGGACAGGGACAAAGCCATACATTTGTACACACAAGATGGGCAAGGCAATGATCCCGAGAAATATTAGCAGGTTTTTGCAAGTAGCAGTTAAATGGTAGGATTCTGAACCCAACTATCTATATATGCTGATATCTGTGAACCAAGCAACTGCCCTGAAGATAGCAATGTGTAATAGAAGGGTCACGCTTAGAATGCCTCTCATTCTGATCTGCTAAATACATTACATACCAATTATTACCATACTGTCTCACAAGAAAAAGTTTCTTTTTGTGGGTAATAAATGAAAAAAATGACAGAAGAAAAAATGTTACAGGACTGTTCTGCTACAAGGCTGTATATGGTTAGATTTCTAAATTTCAGTGTAATAATATGTGTATATTTCTATTTTTTTTTAATTTCCTCATATTCTTTAAGTCATATTGACTTAAAGTTCAATACATCAATACTTGACGGAAAATACCTATTCCATGCTATGCCTAAGATACTTGATTGATATTTAGACAGATAGTTAGGGTAAACTAAACTGCATATGTTGCAGGGTAATAATCAGCTTCTCTTCTGGATGGTTAACAACCTAAGTTTGCAGATCAAAAATTGGAGAAATGGAAGGGCTGCAAGGTCAGCCAACATTTTGGCCCTAGACTTTCAAGGTCATTGAAGACTCAGGACATAGGAGAACCTGTACTATAACATCGTATAACTCAGTTGTGTCCCAAATTTTCTGATCAAGGAGATTATGAAGCCACAGAGGAATGTGATCGATGATGTACAGTGTGCCTAAGGAGAGTCACATGGGGAGAAAACTTTCTCACAGGCTTTCCTTTTTTTTTTGGCCGAACCAGGGATTGAACTCAGGCCCTTGCACTTGTTAGGGAAGTTCTTATGCCACTGAGCCATCTCCCCAGCCCCTTATAGGCTTTCACAGAGAGCAAATTGGTCAAGCAATGACCTTGAATCATCCACATGGCTGACACTGACAAAGTACGGTACAGGGTTACAGTATAAATTCTAAGGGGACTTGTCTGACTTTATCAGATACAAAAGTCACATTTCTTGTTATATAGGTCTTGCTACATCTCAGTCTTAACCATCCAGCAGAAAAGCATAAAAAAGTGGTATATAAAGTAAAGCCATATTAATATGCTGAGCTGTAAAAGGCTCTAGTCAACAATTTCTGTGGTAACCCACTACTGTTGTGGACTGCTGGACTGTATTGGAGTGTTTTTCAGGTTCTGAGATGTTAGCACCTATCATTATGAAAGGGTTCCCTTATATAAGAATCTAAATAATGCTTTTTCAATGTGTTCTAGTGCCTGTAAAAGTTCTGTAGAGATCAAAGTGAGAGATTTAAAATATGAAAACTAGTGACAATATTTGAAAGCATAGAAATTTCATGACGGTAATAAATCAGCATATTCAGAGCCAAATTTTATTTATTTATTTATTTATTTATTTATTTATTTATTTATTTATTTTTGAATATAGCTTCAGAGGTCTCACTGAGATTAGTCTCTCTCCAAGTGAGCCCAGAGTCTCAGAAGCATGTCACATTTACTGGAGGCTAAAGACAGGCTAAGGAACCTGTATAATTACTTACGTGAACACACACTACTGTCTCTACTGACTTCCACCATTTGCCTAACACTAGGCCCACACAAATGCTAGCTGATAACATCCCAAACAAGGGGTCAAAGAACAGGGGTCCAGAAGGAGAAGCTGTTATATGCAGCCTTGAATCCCAGCTTGCTAGGAATTTACAAGTGAGAAACAGCAGTTCTCCCTGGGCTCTGTCTGTTGTTCCCTGCTCTCTGGGGACATTAGGGTTTTGTCTCATATTACTATAATTCTCCACTTTTCTTTTTACGCTGAAAGTTTTTGAAGTATCAGGGTAAAGACTGCAGATTTTTGTCTATGGCTTGTTGCCAGACTCATCCTTGCCAGGCTAAGCAGGAAGAGCCAGATTTTAGAATGAAATTTTATTTTCTAAAAAAAAGTACATTTTAAATAAGCATATTTAATTGCAGATTTACTTTAAGACAAGAAGATGAAAAGAGAGGAAGTACTGATAGATATTATGAAAACATTAAAGAGGTAAAAGAGAAAGAGCAATATGATCCAGAAGTCGAAGCAAAACAATCTGAAATTTCTCTCAGATCATATTATACGGAATGGAAGATGGTAAGGAACTGAATCAGGTAGAGTAATCTTGGATGAAAATTTCATCTTTTATCAGTATTACAGTATTTATTTGATTTCACATGGTCACGTACTGCTTGCTAACTTTGGGGATATGCTCCAGGACTTGTGTTGCTTGACAGTTCATTATTATGTAAACATACATCGGTGACCATGCAACTTACAACATTTACCACCTCACTGGGCAATATCACCTTAATGGCCATAGCTGAGAGTACAGGCTGTTGTTGAATAAAACATCGTTATGTACCAAATGACTATATTACGTAGGTTGAAAATGTAATGTTATCTCGTCATAAAATATGACATTTATAGCTAAAAATCTACTATATATCTTGATACCTGATAGCACAACATGATTTCTGAGTAAAGGAATGAAAGGTAAGTTTAATCATGAGCATAAATATCAATTTGGGTTTTTATGTCAAAGCTAACTCACTTTGAAAGTAGTTTTTATTTTGGAATATTACCTGTGCCTCTATTTGACAAATGTTTTGAGTCTCTAGCAAATTTCATCTGTCATTTACGCAGTTTAAAATTTGAGGCTGTATTTGTGGCAGTCGCCTATAAACCCAGCACTGAGATGCTAAGACGGAAGGATCCCAGTTGAGTTTGAGGCCAGCTTGCACTACACTGAAAGTCCTTGTCTTACACAACTATAAAAATAATTATACTACTATAATTGATAGTTTCTTTGAAACATTGACATAATCAGGTTTCTGCTTTGAAGATATTTTAAGAAAAATAAAATGAAACACTTAATCTAACACAGGAGAATATTATATCAAATGTCCATATTTTTCTCATCATGTAACAGAAATGGAGGTCTGTCCTCATTGTATTACTTGGATTCATAGACCAGGCATTTGAGCACGTGAAATGTTCTGTGGGAAGCACCCCACCACACACCCTGCCACTGGCTCATCACAGTGCTTGGTGAAGGAGCCCAGCAGTTACTGGAAATGAACTGATTTGAGAACCTTTATGGCTTTAGCCACCTTTCCTGGTCATGTCACTTATGTAAAACTTAACCCAGAAAGCACTGTAGGCCAGGACCATGAGTCAGGCTGAGAGAACAAAAGCTGTAAGTTATTCCCAATGAAGTACCACTGCTACTGGAATGGAGGAGTCTTTGGATCAGTGGGGTGTGTTTGGGACACCCCGCCCTGCATTTATTGCCATGTTCACTGTGAGTGGTGACCAGGTCAGCTTATATGGGAGACCTCTTCCGTCGTCCATCTCCTACCTAAACATCACCAATTTTCTCTCACCTGAGGTCAGCTCCAGAGGCATCCGGGCACAGTAGAGGATTTCCCTCCTTCCTGCCTTCACCCCCTGCACCTACCTCACCACAGCTTCGTACAGAGCCCTGGGCCATTCTCAAAACAAAATGTTTTCTATTTCTCAGAAGCACTTTGGCACTGGTGACTTACACTGAGCCACATCCTCAGGCCACTTTTATGTATTTCTTTTCATATTTTATCCTGAGACAGGGCCTCACTCATTAACAAGGCTTTGTTCAAATTTATTGTCCTTATGCCTCAGCCTGCCTCAGTGCTGGGATTGTAGACACATGCCACTATATTTGCCTTAATGTATTTCATTTTGAAGTTCTGAGATAGAGTTTGGCTATGTGCTTTACATTGCCCTTGAATTCACTGTGTCACACCAAGGGAATGTCAAGCTTATAGCCTGAGTAGCTGGGCTATGAGTTCTGCCCCAAATTCCTGAGTGGTAGGCTCCCAGGTGTGTGACACCAAGCCCAGCTTCTGTTTTAAATTTTGAGACTGTCTCACTAACTCGCCAAAGCTGGACTTGACCTAGGCAGTCTTCTGCCTCAGCTTTCCTACATTATCAAATTTTATCAAACCATAGAATACAGCAATGCATAATAGCAAAGGACATTTCAAAGCAAACTGTGTGTCACATAGTCTACTATGTTCTTTATGTTTAATTTACTTTATGTTTAATTTAATTTGCGCAGCAGGCTAGTGAGGTGTAGACACTGTTATTATCTCAAATTTGCAGATGAAGAAAAGAAGACAAAGTGCATCTTCTTATGACCCCATGGCTGGTAGCTAGTGGACCTGGGACTCAGGCCTGGGCATTCAGGCTTCTGTCTAGATAGTTTTTCTACAACAATTCCAAGGAACATGTCAATATTATTGAAGTACTATGTCCATTTTATTATCTTTGGCATAATTCTTGTCAGTCACATGCAAGACTTTTTCAAATAATAGTTGAAGAATGGCACCTGATATACACAGAGCAATGTTTGGAATATAAATATGTCTAATTACAACTAAAAGGATAGCATGAGTAAAGAAATTTCCTCTTTTGCCCTGTTCTAAATTTTAAAATATAGTCTCAATAATTATCAGGGCTTGACTTAGTAAATCTTTTGCCCAACTTTCATTTCACCAAGTTTTTTGTTTTATTCCGTGCAATACAGGGTTCTCCTTGTATTGGCTAGGCTGGTCTCAAGCCTTGGTCTCCCAAGTAGCTGGGCTATAGGTCCACAGCCCTCTGACCACCTTTCAGTTTTTTAAGCTTGAGTACCTGATAACACAGCTAGAATCAGGAATAGTGTGTTTCACATCTATGACAGAGGTCAATAAACTTTTCTGTAAAGGGCCAGACAGTGTGTTAATTTAAGAACCCTGATTCAACAATTCAGGAAATTCTGTAGTCCTAGCACAAAGGACTACAGAAGTAAGAATGAATAGTACAAGTATACACAGTGTAAATACAAACATTGTGGATGTGGAGCATTTTGGCTGTGTTCCAAAAAATTATAACATAAACACTCGTAGTGTGCAGGCTATTAGTAAATATATATATATATATTTTTAATTTTAGGTGGGAGAAGCATGGGATCAATATGCAGAAGCTGAGCAGCATGACAAAAAGATGTAAGAAAAACAACCAAATACCTTGAGTATTTCTAAAACACATGAGCAATATACATGAGACATATGGTGATTATATAATCAATAAATCTCTATTAAGCCAGGGGAAAATTCTAGTTTTGATAAGCCAGGGGACAATTCCAACTTTGATAAAGTTACTTGAAATGTGTAATTTAGGGCTGTGGATGCAGTGCAGTGAGAAGAGGATATGCTTTACAGAGGAGGCCCTGTGTTCAGTCCCCAGCACTGCATAGGAAAAGCTATCCACAAGCACAGCTAGAAAAATAATAATTATTTCATTTGCTTTTTCTAATTCTTAACATTGTGCATAGTCTTTCAAATGCTCAAACTTCATGTAACTTTTTAAACTAGTTCTGTGAAAATAATTATTTTGAAATATTTTAGGTTTGAAATTGAGATTTCTATGTTAAAAGTTAAAATAAAACAACAAGCAAAGAGAATTGAAGACCTTCAGAAAAAACTATTAACTGAAACTTTGGTAAGTCAATTTCTTAAATTTCTAACATACAAAACAGGAGCTCTTCTCTACCAATATATAGAATATTTTAGGCAATACGAAATGTCTCATTGATAAAACACTTGTCATAATTTTAGTGATGTGACTTGCTAGCTCTAATGAAATTCTCTGAGGTTTATAAAAGGTAAATGGTTTCATACAATTATGAATTTGACATTGATATTTTAATAAAAAGATTGAGAGTTATTTCTATACTTCTTTGCAAATAATGCAGTTCTGGACATTGATATATAACTATGTTCTGAGTCCTGGCTAATATTTTATAATAAATTCTAAAACTTCAGGGAATTTTGTGATCTGGAATTTTGAATGTCTCTTGCAAGCAAAGCCTTTCCATGAGATTTTATAATTTATATGCTCAATGAGAATGGGTGCTAGGTCACTAGGCAAGCATTTTTTCCCCAGAGAAACAAATATTTCTCTTTAACTGTAAGAAAGGGAAAAGATGTCATTAAAGCAAATAAGAAATTGTTGTTTAACTCATAAAGCAATCAGTTCTCCTAGCATTGAGGTCACAGAACATTTTCCCTTCAGTTGGCTGTGTCAACCATTCAAAAATATAGCAGTCGGAACTGTTGTGTGAGTTCAGGTGACCGTTGACTGATACTGCTGTATGAGGGAGCCCTGTAACTGTGGGCCAGGCAGCAGAATCTCGTGTTGCTCATGCTTTCTGGTGTGGGAGCTGGGGCCACAGGATGCATGGTGTGCATGGAATCGAGGGCAGCTCCTTCCACTGACTGATTTCTTTGTGACAGCTGTTCAATCCATCCAGCTCCATTACACAGATGCATGTTGTTATGGCTGTGTCTGCATCTCCCAAGCGCATGTGCGGTGCTAGGTGGGGCCTGTTCAGAGGAGGCTGGATGTGGAGTGTGTGATGCTGGAGTAAGCATATGTGTTACTAAAGCAGTCCACTGATTGGTTTGGCATAATTCTTGGATCAAGAGTGTGATTCTCAGATTAAGGGTGTGAGTGCTTCCCACCCTAAAGGTGAGTAGCTTGGATAAGATCTAGGGAAAGAAAGAGGCTTGTTGCCTATCACCTTCTGCTGCTGCTGCTGCTGCTGCTGCCTGCCTTCTCCTCTGAGATGCTCATCTGCCGTGCCACCCTTCCTTGACACCAGTGAAGTATGAACTGAAACCTGTACAAACTGTGAGCTAAAGAATTTTTTCCTCCCTTAACTTGTGGGTATTGGGTGTTTTATCTGAGCAAAAAGAAAGCACATGTTATTATGGGAACTATAGCGTTCTGACTAGCATGGAGAACTAATTTTTATAGATTTCACATAAATTAATCCTGTTTCATTATCATATTCTTTATACACTTAATGTGACAATGTAAGTCTTGTGATTTAAAATGCCAGCCGTTTTCCTACATTAAGTGTCATGCACAAATGTATTAAGGTTTGAAAAAGTTGATACTGAGCAGTATCGAACTAGAAATCACTCCAAAGAATACAATCTTACCCCAGTGGGAAATGACATTATATAAACAAAAGATAAGTATGCTGGTCGTATGCTAAGGGTGCAATTAGAAGATGACCGAATTCAAAACACCAATGTGTAATGTATATGATTTGTTTCAGAAGTAATCCATAAAAAATGATGGCTGGATTCCCCTCTTTCCTTTTTTTTTTTTTTTTTTTTTTTTTTTTTTTTTTTTTTTTTTTTTTTTTTTTTTTTTTTTTTTTTTTTTTTTTTGCATTTTTTAATAAGGCTGTACAGGGTCTATAGAGTCTTACTATGTAGACGGCCTCATAGTGATCTGCCTGTGTTCAAGCTCCCAAAGAGCTGCGGTTACAGGCTCCACAAAGCCCACTCTCAGTCGCCATCTCAGTGTGCCTGGTGGGCAGGACCGGCATGCCAGGCCAGGCATCCAACCCTATCCGCTGTGTTTGCCTAAGCAGGAGGCTGCCTTTTTCTATGACAAGCAAAATGAAAGAAGTAATGTTACAAATAATTCTTTGGAGGTTAAGGCTGTGAAGTTATCAGATTGAAGGCTCTGATTTAGGGCCTCACAGAATCTGAAAGGAACTGGGGCTAAGACTTAAGCTGCTGCCTCTAAGAGAACAGTGGCTTTAGAGGTGCAGAGAGGAGTGGTCACTGTGAGCAGGGGCTAGAGTCGTTGGCAGGATAAGAACCTTACCAAAGTAAAATTCCTTGAGAACCCTTATGTTATTTTATTGGAATTATATCATGAAAATCAGATTTTAATCCTCACAAATCATTTTTATCATTTTCATCACATAAATGACGAAAACCTAGATTTGTAGACTAGACCACATGTCAGAGTCTATTAAGAGTCCATTGGAGAGGAACAAACAAGGGCAAAGAAACCCGCAAGAATCACAGAGAAGTGAGATTTCTGAACATTGAGAGGAAAGCAGAATTTAAAGAATGTTTCGTAGCAAAAATAGAAAACAAGAAAGTCATAAAGGAAGGAAGGAAGGTCCAGGGGCATGGCTCAGTGTCACAGTCTGTCTGATAAGCAGGAGATCCTGAGTTTGATTCCCTGCACACCCCAAAATAATTTAGATAAAGACAAACAATCCCTGAGAGAATGTTTGTAGAGAATAAATATCTTTCTCATTCCAAAGTGAAATGATGTTCAGAAATACGATGAAACCAGATGTTTTCTAAAATTCAAATAATCTGGAATATCTTACATTGTGATGGTAAGGCTTCTAGTGTATCTTGAGAAACTCAAATGGAAATATAATTATCTTTTTAAATGTTTTCATCAGCATTTATGTTTCAAACTTTTCTTTTTAGCACATGTTGGCAGTACAGATTTTAGAAAGTGTGTTCATGAAAGAGCAAGTTCATCTGCGCTGTGTTCAGAGAAGCGCTTGGCTTTGGAGTCTGTCCTTAACTGCCATCAGTTTTATGCACTGCATTAACGCATATTTGTGAGCTTAGAAGTAATCTTTTTAAGAAAGAATGAATCTCTAGATTTCCAAAAATGATTTTAAATTGTTTTTTGAAGTCTGAAGATGAGAAGGAGCAGTTAAAGACACTTGACAAGTTGAAACAATCTCTGGATGAAGAAAAAAAGAAACATGGAGAATTAATAAAAGAGCTCACTGGGTAAGATTTTTACATGTCAAATCTTGTCAATCACTCATTAAGTCATTTGAATTCACTAAAACTAAGTATGAATTTAATATTTTCATTTCTTTTTTTTTTTTTTTTTTTTGGAACCAGGGAACAAACTCAGAAACTTGTGCTTGCCAGGCAGACACTTTTGCCACTGAGCTATATCCCCAAGTACCCAAATCTCAATTTTTTTTCTTTTCATATTTTAGGGAAGTGTCTACAGGGTGTTCAGGGTCGCCCTACTAGATTGGACTTACAGTGGTTCTCCTGTACACAGGCTCCTCAGTTCTTGGATTACAGGTGTGCCCCACTATGCCAGTCTCGTTAGCCCTTTCAGCTTGCCCTGGAAGCCGGACTGGCACTGCAGGCCCAGAAATCGAACCCCGTGTCCCTGCGCCCACTTGCAGGCACTTTAATCTCCTGAGATACTTGGCCAGCAATATTTGCATTTCAGTAATTAAATTAATCTGTTTTTTAAATTTACTTCAGAAATACATAGCACAGCCTGGCTTTTGAATACCAAAGTATTATTTACTGTACTGATTTCAAAAACATAACAGTGCTTTGAAATAATGTCAAATGCACTCCTTTTCATCTACCTTGAATTTTTATTTCTAAAGATTTTTTTGATCTCTTACCATCTTTTGATAATATCCTTCCATCTAGCACTAAAATATTTTAATATCTGGAAGCCTGTTTCATTCCTTATGAGCACTGAAACTAATGTTGGTATAGCTTGTATTTTCTTTGCACCTCTTTCTCTGTTTTATTTATTTATTTATTTATTTATTTATTTATTTATTTTTGTCTTTTTGAGACAGGGTCTCACTATGCAGTTCAGGCTGGCCTCGAGCTCACTTTGTAGCTCAGGCTGGTCTCGAACTCACAACAATCCTCCTGCCTCAGCCTCCCGAGTGCTGGGATTACAGGCATGCGCCACCACGCCCGGCCCTCTCTGTTTTATTTATAAAATGTATCACAGAGTTACGCTTCATTTCCATGGGTAATCCCAGGTGTATGTGAAGTCTACCTGTAATTAAGCTTCTGTGTGCTTACCGTGTGTGTGTGTTCATACACATGTGTCATCTGTATTGGTCCTAGGGCACCCTCAGATAGAAAATCCTCGGATACTGAAGTCTCTTATATAATGGAATGCTTTTACACATAACCTCAATCCTCCCATCCTTTATATCATTTCTAGATCATGTACAATATCTAATATAAATGTCTATAAATCATTTTTTATCATTCAGGGAGTAATGAAAAGAAAAAATATCTGTAGTGTTCAGTACAGATGCAGTTTTCTCAGTATTTTCAGCCCACTATTGGCTAAATCTCTGAAGGCAGAACCTACAGGATAGAAAGGTGTGCCTACCTATTTCTCACATAAACACAATGTATGTATGACATGCAGAAGCAAATGGTTCTAACACCAGATGAAGGAAACAGAATATTTTCCAGGGTCTCGAAACTCCCAACATGGGTGCTTTTCTATTTAATTGTGGAGAACTTGAGTTTGTTCTTTCCTAGTCAGTGTTTGTCTCTGTTTTAACTGTGTGTCTTTACACTGTTTTGCACCTCAACATTGTGGTAACAAAGACCAAAATTTCTCCTTAATAAAGCCTTTTTGCAGCCTTTTTGTCTGCTCATTTTGTTGAATTTCCTTTCTCCTAAACTCTGCCTCTTTCCCTCTTTAACTCAGATTTCAAAAATGATGTCTCCTCAGTCCCTTTTTCCATATTGAATGATCTTGATCTTGTCTTTCCTTTTTTGCTTGTGTCTGGGATTGTTCTTGCACATGGTGAACGCATGCTCTACCACTGAGCTGCACTATCAGTCCACCTTCACACTTTGGGTACACGTTTGTTTTCTTGTACACATGATTATCAGGTACCAAAGTACACCTTAAAAAATCTTTTAAGTGTTCTTTTTTTTCGTTACTTTGGTTTCTGATCTCTGGGTTTAGTTAATATAAGTTCATGTTGATGTGAATATACCAAGGTGGTTATTAATTATAAAAATCCTATTAGCTCTTTACCTGTAATGCATACATCGTAAACTTTTTGTATATATTATTTATCTAAGATTTCACTTGCATCATCAGAATGCTTTCCGACAGGGCAGGCCAAATAGCTCAGCCGATTAAAGTGCCTGGGCTCTATTTCTGGGCCTGCTGTGCCAGTCTGGCTCTCAGGAATGCTGAGTCTGCAATTGAGACTGGACATGGTGGTGTGCACCTGTAATCCCAGCTCTCTGAAAGCTGTAAACAGACAGATCACTATGAATCTGATCTAGTAGCAAGACACTGAATACCCTTTAGACTCTTCCCTAAAATACAAAAACAATAAAAGAGAGAAGGAAGGAAAGAAGGAAGGAAGGAAGGAAGGAAGGAAGGAAGGAAGGAAGGAAGGAAGGAAGGAAGGGAAGGAAAGATAAAGAAAGAAAAGAATGCTTTAAGACAATGCTAGATTGAAACAAATGAAAGAGGATCATAATTCCTAAATTTGTCTCCCATGCTTGAATACCTATCATCTTGGTCTTCTAAATTTACCTTTTCTAAGCTCATATCAATTACTCTCTTTAAAATAAATCTTTAAAAAGGGGTAATAAAAAACAAAAAAATAAGATTTCCTGAAAATAAGTGGTAACATTTAGTTATATATGCAAGATACCCCTACATAAGGATATCTGTTAATCTAAGCAACAGATCGGACCATAAAAATAGATAATATATTAACCATTGTTGGCCAGCTATTATTGTTTTGAAAATCTGTAATATATGTAGTATTATGTGTTACCCTGTTTCTGTCTTCGTTTCTGAGTTTTGTTCTTGCTTTTGATTTCACTCTTCAAAATAAAATAAAATAAAATTGGTTCTTTTATGATAAGAGTATAATATCTGTTTAAAGAGCTAAAACTTTTAAACCAAGCTGTACATTCTTATAGGTATAAGGAAATTTTTAAAATGGTCAAAAGAAAGTTGTATGAGCTGGAAAATAGAGAACTTTGTTTCGATGGAGATTTAATATTCAATGAACCAGAAATGATTATTCGACCTAATACGCTATTGCACAAGGTAAGTTTTCCTTAGTTTTGGGAACAAATATCACAGTCTAGGGAACTATAAATCTCTATATCTTGATCAGTGAAATGAAGGCTTGTTTTGCTTTCACTTGTATAGGTTTGACACGTATGAAAAATGCACCAGTTTTCTATGAAATATGCATACAGTTGTCTTAAGCCCTGGCTAATGTTACTGAACCAACCTATGTACCTGGACACGACCTCAAATCATGTGTATCAAATGAATTTTCAGAGTTGGTTACATATTTCCATAAAACATGGAAAACATTTCCATGTTTTATGGAAATACTGTTGATATACCTTGAAATTCAGTCGTTATAATATTTGATTTGGTGGCTTTTAGTATATTCACCAAGTTAGTAATCAGCACCATAAGTTTAGAACTTTCTTGCCCAGAAAAAGAGAACTCAGACTCTTTAGCCATCACTTATACCCTTCGCTGCTTGACATTAGAGCACCACTAATTTACTTTGTAGATTTTTTTCTCTCACACATTTTGTGGCAAAAGTACTCAATATATTTTTGTGCTTCTTTTGGATTTTCTTCTTTCACTTAGCATGTTCTCAAGATTCATTATGTTACAGCAGGTATTAGTACTTAATTTCCTATTCTAAGGAATATCCTCTTCTATGGATTTTTAATCCATTGATCAGTTGATGGATTTCAACAGTTATTAGTGCTGCGGTTATACACGCACAAGGTCTTGTTTTTCTTGGTTTATGTTTGGAACTGATGAGTCCCATGATAATTTTCTGCTTATCCATTGAGAAACTAGCACTTCTGGTGTGTTTTCCAAGGTCATAGTGCCAGTTCCCCTTACACCAGCACTGCATGAAAGATAGCTTCTCCACATCCTTGCCAAGTGATTTTTGATTGAGAGATTCTACTCTTAAGAAATTGCAGCCTCATTGTGGTTTTCACTTGCATTTCCCTGGTGAGTAAGGAGATGATGTTGAGTACATGGGTTTTTATAAGCTGATTGGCCATTCATGTGTCTTCACTGG
>PVKA01001213.1:96890-154837 GCA_004027165.1 Ctenomys sociabilis
TCTCTCTCTCTCTCTCTCTCTCTCTCTCTCTCTCTCTCTCTCTCTCTCTCTCTCTCTCTCTCTCTCTCTCTCTCTCTCTCTTTCTCTCTCCAAAAGATCTCACTATTAGTCCAGACTGGCCTGGCACTCATGATCCTCCTAGCTCAGCCTCCTGCCTTCTGGGAGGACGCCCAGTATGAAGACATGTGCCACCACACCCACCTTTGGGCTATCATTTTGCTTTTTAATTGTGAGTCCTCCATATTTTCTAAGCATAAATCCCTTATATATGATTTTCAGATACTCTCTGTCACTTAGTGTCATATCTTTTTACTTTCTTGTCAGTTTTTTGGGCATATTTTATTTTGAGAAAATCTAGTTGATCTTTCTGATGTCATATCTGGGAAACTGTTACCAAATCCAGTGAGAATGTTTTTATGCTGATGCACTCTTTTAAGGGTTTTTTCAATTTTCTTTTGTAAATTTTATATTGGTATGTTTGTGATACATAAGAATTACATTCAGTTTAAGGGGTTGATGCTTAGACAAATCACATCCTGATTCTATGAATTCCCCCATCACCCATACTCTATTCTTCCTGCTCTGCAGATCCCTTTCCCATCCTTAAGAGTCTTCCTCCCTGTTTTTAACATGTATCTTTTATTTTTCTCTTTAAACTATTTGGATCATTGATCTACCAGAAAATCCATACAATATTTAACCGTCTAAATTACAGTCTCAAGATCTATTCACTTTTCTACAAATGATGGAGTAGTACTCCATCATACATGTAAACCACATTATCTTTACCCATTTACCTGTTGTTTCCATACCTCTGCTATTTTGAATTCTGTCGCTGTAAATATAGGTCTGTATTATCACTAACATGAAGACTTTAGCTCTTTCAGGACAGTGTATCTGGCCAAGTGGAATTTCTACTTTCAGTCCTATGCAGAATCTTCATACTGGGCCGGGGAGAAGGCACAGTGGAATAAGCGCTTCCCTGGCAATTGCAAGGGACTGAGTTCAATCCCTGGTTCTGCCGGAAAAAAAAAAAAAAATCTTTTTACTACATTCTGTGGTGGTTGTGCTAGTTTTCATTACTCCCAACAGTGTAGAAATGCTTATTTCCCCATAACCTCACCAGCATTTGTTGCTTATTGAGTCTTGGAGAATAGTCACTCCTGCTGGATTAAGACAGAGTCTCTGTGTTGTTCTCATTCACATTTCTTCAATGGCCAGAGATGTTGAGTAATTTTTCATGTATTTATTGACCGTTTGCACATCTTCTGATAAGTGCCTACTCATTTCAGTGATTCAGTTTTCGTTTGGGTTTTTCTTCTGAGGTTCTGATATTTTTAGTTATTTCTCTATGCTAGCTGTCAGTCCTCTGTCTCAGGTATGATGTCTTATGCAATTAAGGTTCTTTTCAGGGAATCCTTGCATATGTCTGTATTTTCAACAGTTTTGCCAGTTTTTCTTCTGGCATATTACTTCTGATTTTGAATTGATTTTTGTGCAAGGCTGGAGATAAGACCTAGATTCACTCTTCTGCACAATTTCCCAGTACCATTTGTTAAATATCTCCAGTATATGTTTTTGGCTGCTTTGAGGTATGTGGAATTGTTTCTTCAAACTCTAATTGGTCAACATGCCTGTTTTTTGACCAGTAAAAAGTTGTTTTTAGTGCCGTGGCTTTAGTATAACTTAAAGTCTGGAATTGTAATGCCTCCTGTCTTACTGTTGTTATTTTGGATTGTCTTTAACTATTCTAGTTCTCTTGTGGATCCATATCAATTTTAAAATGTTTTTTTTTTTCTATTTCTGTGAAAAAAGCTAATGGCATTTTTGATGAGAATTGCACTAAGTCAGTGCATCATTCTGATAATAAGGCCATTTTAACAATTTTGACTGTGCTTATCTAGGAACATGGGGCTTTTCCTTTTCTAATAACCTGATTTTTTCAAAGCAGTGCAAGTGTTTCACTTACAATTGCATTACTTGCTAAATATTTAAATAATTTTGCAGCTCTTAATGGGAGTGTTTTCCTTATTTCTCAATAAAGATTCATCGAAGTTGTTTCTTCATACTCTATTTGATTGGTCAAGATGCCAGTTTTTGGGCTAGAACTATGCTGTAGTATAGCTATAGTAGTGTAGCTTTGTGTTATAGAAATGCTGATATTTTTTTCTTAATTGTGTATTCCACCCGTTTGCTGAAGTTATCAGTCTAAGAGTCTTCGAGTGGAGTTTGTTGAGTCTTCTCTGTAAAGGTTTAGGTCATCTGCAAGTGAGCACAGTTTCCCTTCTTCTATTTAAATCCTTGTATTTTCTTCACTGGCTTGAACACTCTGGCTAAAATTTTGAATAGTCTATTGAACAGGATTAGAGAGAGTGGATGTCCTTGTCTTGTTATGATTTTAGAGGTAATACTTCCAGGTTTTGTCCATTCTGTAAGACGTCATAGTGGGTTTGTCCTAAAAGACTTTTAGCAGTTTGAAATAAAGTTATTTTATACCGTTTTCACAATTTTTTTTTAATTGGGAATGGATTTTGGATTTTGTCAAAGACAAAATCTGTTGAGATGAACATGATATTTTTATTCTTGCTGAGGTATTAGGTTACATTTGTTAATTAAACATATGTTGACTCATCCTTGTGTCCCTGGAATAAAACACACTTGTTCATGATGAATGGCCTTTTTAAGGATTTGTTACATTCTCTTTCAAATTCTATGTTAATGTGTTTATATCTGTGTTAATTAAGGAAACTAGCCTGTAGTGTTTCTTTGGTTTCTTTCTTAATCTTTGGCTGGCTATAATGGCAGGGTTCTGCTAGTTTTAAGAAGTTAGGTGGGCATATTTAGTTGGGCATATTATGAACAGGGAAGTAACTGATCAAATGGAAAGAATCACTGGGATGAAGAAGAAAAGAAGGAAGGGAAAAGAAGACAAAAATATATATGATAGCTAAAATAATTTTACTGCTAATTTCTGTTAGTTCATTGGAAAGAATGGTTTGTGCATGTCTTATTTGATAAATTTTTCATGCCTATGTCTGATTATGTGATCAAGTACTCTGAAGTTAACAATATGCAATATATTAACCAGTGTTAATGCCCTGTTGTTTTGAAATTCTGTATCATACTTTTCATTGTTTTTCTCTTCAAAATAAAATTATGATAATAAAAAGAAATTAGTTTGACAGCATTCCTTCCATTTCAATTTCATGGAAGAGTTTGCAGATTATTTGCCTTAATTTTTCCTGGCAATCTGTTAAAAATTCTGTAGTGAACCATCAGGTTTTGGGCTTTTATCAATTCATTATGTCTTTATTATGACCTCAATTTCATTGCCACTTATTCATCTGTTCTGGGTGTTTATACGTTCTTGAACTGAATTCAGTAATTCATGTGCATCTACGTTTTACCCATTTTTTCTAGATTCTCCATTACATTGGAATATAACTTTTCAAAGTGGTTCTCTTCAAACCTTTGTATTATAGCCACATCCATCATTTGTAATTTCATTGACTATGAGTCTTTTCATTTCTTGTTTTGGTAATGTTGTCTGCAGGCTTGTCTATTTTATTTCTTCTTTAAAGAACCAACTCTTTCTATCATTGGTAGGTTATGTTTTGTTTTTTTTTTTCCTTTACCCTATTTTGTGGCTTTCCGCTCTGACTTTTATAATTTCATTCCCATTCAAGTATTGGTTTTAAGTTGTTCTTTAGGTGCTTTATTAGATTACTTATCAGGGCTCTGGACATTCACAACTATGAACTTGCACTCACTGTGCCTATGGTGGGCCGGTGCCACAGATCGAACCCAGGTCCATGCACTTGCCTAGGCAGGTGCTTAGACCACTGAGATAGGCCCTGATTCTAGGAACTTTTAAATTCTTTTTTGATTTCTCCTATCACTCATTAATTATTCAATACAGTATTATTTAAGATCTGCATGTACATAGTTTATATTGTTTCTTATGACATTGCTTTCTGTTTTCTTTGTGCTCTGATATGATAATATGCTTATGATTATTTATGAGGTTTGGGGGGATCATTTAAGCAAGTAAAAGCAAAGGAATGAGCAACAGAAAAATAATGCAGTGACAGGATTCAGCAAATATATTTCAGTAATAACCATCATTATAAATGGTCTTACCTCTCCAATCAAAAGATACTAGAGGCAGATTGGATCAGACACCATAATGCAATCATTTGTTGCCTACAAGTCCTTAAAAAACAAAACAGAAAGTAAGACAGAAAACAGTGTTCCATGCAACAGGAGCCAACAAGCAAGCAGGAGCAGCTATCATATTTTCAGATCAAGCAGACTTCAAGATGGAACTAATAAATGATAATGAAAGTTATACATACTCATAAATGGAGTAGTTCAACAGGAAGATATAAAAGTTGCAAAGGATCTACATTTCATAAAAGTAATACTACTTTATAAAAGATTAAACATCAACACAATCATAACAGGATTGTTGCCTGATTTTTTGCTATTTAATAGTCTTAGCATGCTTGTTAAAATTGTGCATACAATATGTATTTTTGAGGTCCCAGTTTTAATGTGATGATCTACCTACAATTCCTCCTGTGCCAATACCAAATTGAACTGGAATCTCCAATGAGATTCCAGTCCGGTTGTGTGCCGCTAGTTGCCCTTTGTGATTGTCACTGAATGGGGTGGGATGCCTTTATCTTCACTCCTGTGGAGATATTTTTCTTCTTCTTTTTTTTATTTTGAAATATATTTACTTTAATCCACTGAGCTATTTGGTTTGTTTATTATTTATTGACAAACAAGTAGCAATGAGACAGTTCTAAATCAAATCAGGACAGATTCAACAACTTATACATTGCACATTGTTTTTGTATTGGCCTTCTGTTGCACAAGGTGCGTACATGACACTCCATGCACAAATACTATTAGAGCAGATGCCTCTGATCAATGAATTAAAAGAATGTAGCTGTATACCTCTTTTTTCTTTCCAAAGCTGTACCATTAGTTCATATATTCTTCTCATAGAATTATGCCAAAACACTGCATATCTGTCCTAACTGTACTGTTTATACAAACACAGAATGGTTCTTCCCCTGCATCCCACCCTTTTGTTTAGTCCTGTCATTCCATTATTATAGGTGCTTGAATTCAGCAAAGCATTCCAACACAGTCCAGCAGTCCACAGTAATAGTGGGTTATCCAAAGAAGTTGTTGACTAGAGACATTTTTCTTCTTGAAGGACACTTCTTGATAGGAAGTGATGCTTACAACGTGAGCCTATTGCTTTCCTTTTCTCCACTCAAACCTTTTCATCATCAATCCATTACTTCCTTAATCATTTTGATTCTTGGAAGCTTCACAGAGGATCTACTATTGCAGAATACTATTTACTGCATGTTTAATGAACTCTTTATGATTTGTAGTTATCTATAGATTTTTCCCAACTAGCAAGAAGAAAATTTGTCTAGACTGCCAGCCTTGCTTATTGAAAACAGAGCCATCCATCCTCTTGCAGTTCAGTCACATCCTCCTTTGCCCTGGTTTCTGGGTCATGGACATCACAGAAATAGATTGGTAACTGGTGTCAACTTGTTAACCCAGCTGGATTGAAGTAGCTTGGTGCAGGGTGTGGGAGGCCTACCTGGGGATTATTGCCAGCAGCATAAGAGGCAGAATTAGAGCAGCTATGAAGAGGCTGCTAGGGAAGCTGCTTGGAGAAGGTGTAGGAGCTGTTGAAAGCCACTGGTTCTCCTTGGCTATTGTGCTGGGTTAGCTCATCCTGCTGGCTTTCTTGATGAATTTGGCTGTTCTTGTCAGAGGAGGAGCTGGGGACCTCACTGTCGCTGAGAATGGCTACAGTTCACTTGGTAGAGCTCGGGTCCTCAGCTTGAGCATTGCCTCCTGGCTGTGGAGGGGAAGATAGTGCACAGCTCATTCTCCTGAAGAAGATTGTCACATTGGCTTTCCTGAAGGGAATGCAGCATTCCTTATCCTTGGGGAGCTGGGGACCTCCCTGTTGCTGAGGATACAGTGATGCTTCTCTGGGGAGCTCTGGTTCTTAGAAAGAGTGTTGCTTTCTAGCTCCAGTTCAGATCCTTCAGCTTGCTAGCACAGATCCTTCATTGTGTTGGCATAGACTTTCTAGCTTCCACCAGGGACCTTTGGACCTTCCCAGTGCACATATGTGAAGCAGGCCTGCATGAGATATTGTTGTGGGCTCTAAGCCTGTACCTGGTCTTGTGACAGGTGTTGTTAAGAGCTCTTGGTTTTCAGCATGACTCATTCAAGATATTAGAATCCAGGCACTCAGCTGTTTTTCAGTGTGTGCAAAGATGTCCTGCACTGTTTGTGTATGAATCTTTGGGTGACCATTGTAAATAATCTGATAAAATGGGTTCTGCATTGTTTTGTTTCCCTTTCAAAAACCCCAATCCACAACAGTCACTGGGGCTGATTTTTTCTTTGCACAGATTCTGCATGCTCAGAAACCACAGTTTCATATATTTATTACCTTTTCCTTAGAGATGCATAACCCTAGTGTATCCTTCAGTAAAAGTAAGTTTACGTTGGCTCACAGTTTGTGGGGTTCCAGTCCATAATCACTGGCTCACAGCAGGGTGGAACGGCAGATGAGCAACAGTTCATGGTGGGGAAAAACAGCAAAAGCGACAAGGGTAAAAAGGGACACCACAGGAGCACAAGCCTCTTTCCCCACCTCATATTGGAAGAAGCTCTCACCCCTTCAGGGGGTGAGTTCAGGACACAGTCTCCCTGTTCTCCTCTTCCACATAGATGAGGACCCTGGCCCTTGAGTCATTTATTTAAGCATCTGATGTTCTCATGATTACACAGTGTATTGAATAAACAATCAAGCTCATCCCAAGAATAAGTATTCAGAAGTTTAGCTCAGAGGTAGGGAGATAGCTAAGCAGCACAACGGCCTGCTCAGCAAGCACAAGCTCAACAGTTGATCCTTGATCCCTGGTTCCACACGCAGTGGCCACCCCAAAACCAGGCACGGTGGTGCATTCCTGTAATCCAAAGCTTTGGGAAACAGACAGGAGTGTTATTTTGAGTCACAACTTTGTAGCAAGACCCTGAATCAAAAAAAGAAAAAGAAATAGGAAGAGAGGAAAAGAAAAGATGAGCACATAAATTCAGACAATATTCAGGTAGTTTTCAATAATAATTTCAGTTTCAAAACTGAAAGCCTGTTTGTATGCTGTGGGGAAGTATTGTGGTATCACATAAACACAAGATGAACTTACCGGTGGGAACAAACTCGAAGACAGGAATGTAAAACGTATTCTTTTTCTTACCATTCTAAGGGTAGCACCTTTGTTTTACTACAAGTTTCAAAATTGCTCCATAGTGTTCTCTTTTCCTCATTAAGGAAAGGAAAATGAATATTTAGTACTAATTTCCTAAACACCCCAGCTTCCCTGTTCTAGAATCTGCTAGCTGAAATCTCATAATGATTTTGATTATTGAAGAAAATATTACTAGTTGCTTTTCATCTGCTGTGTTTCACATTTCAACAGCTATGCTTCTCATTGTTGTGTCCCCTAAACTAGACCAGAAAGTCCAGAGAGTCAAAGAACTTGCAATCAAAGGGAACTTTAGAAAAAACTTCTACCTCTGTGGTCTCAATGGCTGTCTCCTAGTTATTGCTGGTGTACCTTAGCAGTGTTATTAATAAATTAGCCTCAATATGTATCAAAACCTACTTGAGAGTAATTTCTGCTTAAATTGCTTGTTTTTGTCTGTTCTAAAACTTATTTCTCTTGTTTATACCTTAATAAATTACTCAAAATTTAGTAGTTTTAGGCGGTACTTATTTTCTGACCAAGGCTGGGGTTGAGAGAAGCGTGGAAGGGACTGTGCTCCCCTGATCTCATCGGTAAAGCTCAGAGGCTGAGATCTGACACATTGGCAGGCTGTTCACTGATGAGTCTGGGTGTGGAGCCCACTGTCTGGATCCACAGCGGGGACACCAGCTGCTCCAAGTGCCTTCCTCCATGCATGGACAGCAGTCTGAGATAGAGACCATTCTTCCCTAGTGTTGGAAGTTCCATATTTCTCTTATTAGAAGCAAGCCAAAGGTTTACCTACCTATTCTTACCTCTTTTATAGAAAGAATAGTGTAAAAAGACATGTTCTAAAATCAGTACATTCTGTCACTCAGCTGAAATGTTTTTGTATCCCTGCCACCTGCTGCAGGTCTCATGTATGGTGGTTTCATGGGCAAACCCAAAGCACAAGATCTTCCCATCCTGAGCAGGTACAAATGTGTGAGGAATCTGGGTTGCAGGCAGTAGAGAATACCATCCCTCCTGATATGAGACCTTCAGGACAAAAGAAACTGTTGACGGCCCCAATAAACAAGCATTCTGACAAACTGCTAAAAACCTTCCCTCTCAATGAAGTATACATTGTGAGGCCATAATATTAAGCTGAGCTGTAAATGGCTATGGTCGACAATTTCTTTGAATAACTCACTATGGTTGTAGAAGGCTGGACTGTGTTGGATTGTGGTGTCGAGTTCAAGCACCTAAGTTAGTTGAATGTCAATGGAGTGCCCACTTTTGACGGGTGTAAACAAAGGAAGGGGTGTAGAAAGAAAAAATCATGATGTGTGTGTATAGACAGTACAGTTGGGATAGAAAACGCTGTGCTTCTACATAATTCTATGAGAGGCAAGATCTGCACTAATGGTGGTTGGACAGGATATTATGTCGGCTCCTAGTACTATGGTCATCCACTAGGAAAATAATTATTGAATTTTTGATATAATTCAGGTATAAAAAAATAAGTAAGCAGCTACATTCTTAATTCACTGATAAGAGATATCTGCTAAAATAATATCTGTAAATATAATATCATGTATGCACCTTGTACAATACCAAAACATTATGAAAACAATTTGCAATGTATGGTTAAGGTGTCTTGAAACTGTCTGATTGACATTTGTACTTCAATAAAAAAATAAATAAATAAATTTTAAAAAAAAACTTATACATTTATATCTGGAAATCTGAAACACTAATGTGTGCATAGCATCATGTAATACAGTAACAATTGCTGGATTCCTGTTACTTTGTTTAGTGAAATCTTGTATCATGTGTAATGCTGTTTTCTTCTATCACTATTTTCTATTCTTTAAAAATAATAAAAAGTACAAAAAAGAGAAACAAATGAAAAAAAAAAAAACCTTCCCTCTCAACAGGGGATTAGGGCAGCAACAATAACTGCTTCCACCATTTTAATCGATGAAGAATTAGTTCTGCACATGAGATGATTCTCCTTGGGTCTTTCTGTAGGCCCTGGCTGCTCTGATGTTCTCTTTTCACAACCAGTAGCCCAGACAACTGACTGGTGTGGTCGGCCTGCTTCCTACAGGAAAGTTCTTTCTCATGTTTACTGTCTTAGCGTCTCAGTTAAAGGTAGTGAATAGTGTATTGCCTACTGAATTTTCTCAGCACCTTTACATTTTCTGTGAGTTTTATTGGATTCATGCCCTGTGTGAAGTTTTTTTTACAAATCTCTTTAACATGAGCTCTTTCTTGGGCTTCCTGTGAAGCTGTACTAAGGTAGTTCCATGAAAATTTTCATGCCCTTCAATCCTTCAGGACATTTCAGGAGCAGCCTAAATCTTTTTTATTTTATTGTTATTTTTATTATTTTTTACTTTTTATTTTTATAGGGAAAAAATAGCAATGAGACAGTTTCAAAACCAATTAGTAGGACATATTAATTATATGTAATAATTAATACATATTGTTGGATTCTTAGTAGTTATTCATAGTACACCATACAGACATGCTATCCAGTCCAAACACTATTAGGACAAATCTTTCTTCTCATTCAATTAAGAGAAAATAGCTGTATATCTATCCTAACTATTTTGTATATACAGATACAATATGGTACTAAATTTAAATCCCTTTTTTTGTTCAGTTTTGTCAGAGATGTGCATTTCATTGCCATTTAAATATTGCAGGTGCATGAATGCAGCAAAATAATCCAATATAGTCCAGTAGTCCATAATAGAAGTAGGTTATCCATAGGACTGGCAATATCAGAAGTTATTGACTTGAACCTTTTACAGCTCAGCATATTAATATGGCTTTCCTTTTTATAGCTCATTTTTATACTTTTCTGCTGGATAGTTAAGACCAAAATAAAGCAAGACCTATATAATAAGAAAAGTAACTTTTGTATCTGATGAGGTCAGTCACATCCCCTCAAGATTTACCCTGAAGCCCTGTACTGCAGTTTATAGACATTTGTCACTGTCAACCATGTGAATGAGTCATGGCCATTGCCTGACCAATTTGTTGTCTGTGAAAGCCTGAGAGAATGTTTTCTTTCCATATGACTCCCCTTAGCCACACTCTACATCATCAGTCTTTCTTCTTTGTCTCCATAATTTCATTGATCAGTACATTTGGGACATAATTGAGTTACAGGATATTATAGTACACGTTATCTTATGTCCTGAGTTCTCACTGACCTTGAAAGGCTAGGGCCCACATTTTGGCTGTGCTTCAAAATTTTTGTGTAAAATCGTGTAATTGTTTATTCTTATTTTTTTAATTTATTTTTTTTTCTCCACATTCTGTAGGGATTTAAAGTTTAACATATCAAAACTTGATGGAAAATACCTCTTCCATGTCATACCTAAAATGCTTGATATTCAGACAGATAGTATGGTCAAGCTCAACTGCCTATGTTCTAGGGTAATACTATCATTAACTTATATTCTGGAGGGTTAAAACCTTAAGTTTATAGACAGCTTACATCTTTCTGAAGTCTTTCCCAAGGGATTTGTCATCATAGCATTGGCTTAATCTTTAGACTATGTGCTCCCAGTAGCACCCTAGACTTGATCTATTTCCAGAAGGCATTTACTTTAGCATTATTTGACATGAAGAAAAGCTACAAATGAGGAGCATGTATTTGAACCCAGTAAATACTGGCTTCTACCAAGTATTTCTTTAGCTCATCTTTCAGCACTTTTTCAGCTGCTATGTCTCAAGAGTTCTCTTTTTTCCAAGTATCTGTATCATTTTTTTCATTGAACTCAAATTCCTTCCTCTCAGCCACGCAAAGAACCTTCCACTAACAGTCCCTTTGGAGTCCTTTGGCCCGCTGTCATTTTTGCATCCTTTCTGCTTCTACTTACATCTAGTCCAGAGACCTTCTGCATCTTCTAGTTTTGTTTCAAACAACTTATTAAGTTAAAGTTCAAACTGAGGCAGCCGAGCCACACAGAGCCTAACCAGGCACATTGACACTAGTAAAATAGATTTATTAGAGTTTTGGGAGGAGGTCTGTCTCATGGACCAAGAAAGCCCAGAACGAAGGGGGAAGAGGATGTCATAGGATTTTTTAGGAAGAGTGATCATGGGCTGGAGCAGCCAGATCATAGGTGGACATCATTTTTCTTTTGTTTTGTTTTGTTTTGTTTTGATTTGTTTTGTTTTTCACTATTAGAACAAATCTTTTTATTCATTTAATTAAGAGAATGTAGCTATATATCTGTCCCATTTTGAATATACAGATACAAAATGGTCTTCCTTTGTTTTGTTTTGTTTTTTTCTTTTTTGGGGGGGACAGGGTTAATTTTTTTTTATTTTTGTTTTATTGAAGTACAAATATCAATGAGATCGTTTTAAGATACCTTGACAAGATGGATTTGATAAATTAATACATTGCAAACTGTTTTCATAACGTTTTGGTATCATAGAAGGTGTAAACATGATATTATACTTACAGACATTATTATAGCAGATGTCTCTAATCAGTAAATTAAAAGAGTGTAGCTGTTTGGTACCTTATTTTTTATACCTGAATTACATCAAAGATTGAATAATTAATACTTTCTACCTTGTTATTTTCCTAGTGGTTGCATCATTTTTCTTTTGTGTGGAGTAGCTCTGCTTAGGTCAGAGGAAAGTGAGCCAAAAGGAGCATGGATGAAAGGGAAATGATCAGACCAGAGTACAGTACAGGGTGGGGTTGGAGTCGTTTGAGGCCAGGTGCCTAGGAAACAAAAGAAGGGGAGTGCTTGGGGCAGCGTGCCCAGGAAATCTTGAGGTCTGTCCCATCATTTAGTATCAGTATATTCATAGTTACTGAGTTGGTTAGGAGGTATTATTTTGGGGGGTAATTTTTTTGTTTTGTTTTGGAGGAACTGGGGATTGAACTCTGCCTTTGCATTTGGCAGGGAATCATTTATTGTATTGAGCTATCTCCCCAACCCCCTGGACATTTTTATTTGTTTGTTTCAGACTGGGTCTTGATATGTAGTTCGGGTTGGCCTTTAGCTCATTTTTTAGCCCAGGCTTACCTACAATTGACAGCATTCCTCCTGCCTCAATTTCCCAAGTACTGGGATTACAAGTATGTGTCACCTTGCCAAGCTGCATATGTGCAATTATTAGTGTATGACAGAACCCCTCCAACTTTATTGTCACAAAGCAAGATTTATTTGGTTTATAGTCTGCAGTTCTACCAGAGTCTGTGAGGCCAGTTCATCCTTCTTCACTTGACCTCAGCTGGGGGGATTTAATGGTAGGGACTAGATCCATGTGAAGGATGTGCATAAGAATATCTGGCCACCAGAGCATGCTTTGCCTGGCCTTTCAGCCAGCAAGTCACGGACCACGTAAGGGCGGATTCACTTGTGGCTTGAGCTTTTTGCTGTATGGGGATCAGTTCCCTAGGGAAAGGCAGGTGAAAGATATGTCAGATTTTCCAACCTCACATGAGAAGTCACACAGTAGTTTGACTGTATCCGTTTCTTTAGAAACCAGTTCCAAAGGTAAGCTTCCTGTTGGGGAGGGCATTTTCCAGAGAAATGTCAAAATGTGTGTGGGTAGGCTTTTAAACTGCCACACAAGGTGCCAAGGAGATTGCTCAGTAGAATAAGTGATTCCCTGGCAAGTACAAGGGCCTGAGTTCCACCAAAATAAATAAATAAAAATAAAATAATCTGTCACACTGATGATTTGATCTAAAGATGATGGTACTTCCCACTCAATGCCGCTTACATCCCACCACAGTTTTGTTGTTATTGCTATTTTGTATTGTTTCTTTATGGAAAAGAACAGAAAATCATAAGACAGTGACATTGAATTAAGTCCATTTGTTGCAAAAAATGCATTGTTCATGTGACTAAAGTTTTATACAGGGGAATGTTACTATCCTAACAGACTCACTACCCCACAGAACATTAACATGAAATTTTTGCAGGTCAGAAAGAAGATTTTAATTAAAATCTATACATACCAGAGTCATAAAATTATTTTCAAGACTTACTCTGGTGGCCTTTTATTGATTTAAACTTAAATAACTCAGAATGATGTCCCTAGTTTTTTTTTAATTCTGAGGTAGAAATGCATAGAGCTAAGCGAATTGTACTATGAAGAGCTGACTCAAAGTCCTTTTAAGAGCAGATATGACACAATCCCAGAAAAAGTCCAGGAGCCATGCACATGTTTTGTGACAGAGATATTGAGTGCAAAGTATCTGTTTTTGTGACTCTTGCTGGATTGAACTGTATTGATTTTCTGAGTGAGTCAAGAATCTACTGTGGACTATATATTATTACAACTGAATTTATGTGAGGAATGTTTATTTGCTTTGTGCTAGACTACTGTCAGCCCATTTCCATCATTACCAATTTGTATTATTTTATTCATGCAGTTTGGTCAAATTGCTGCAAAACCGAAAACGCCATGTTCCACATGTCTCCAACAGAATAAAGATCATCAGTTTCTCCAGCAAGAATTATTATCTCTGAACAAGAAACGTAGAACAGTACAAGAGGATAAAATAAAGTTGGAACAAGAAGTAGAACACTTCAAAAACTACATGAAAAGAAACGTAGCAGACCAAGTAGAACAGCATAAACAGGAGATTGAAGAAAGAGCAAGACAAGAATGGCAAAAATTAAAACTAGTCAATATTTCTTTACAGGTTAATTTATCTTTAATATGTTTAAATTACTTTATTGAAAATTGTATTTTGGATATTTCCATCATATATGTGTCCTCTGTTTACTGTATAACTTTTGTCTTCAAGTTTTTTCCAGAAGGAAAAAAATGACATTGTGTATCAAATACATCTAAATTTGTTTTACTATAACTAAATTAATAATTATATTATCTCTCAAAATAATAATATTTATTTGAAAATCAGTGGATTTTTTGAAGATGAAAGGACATAAAATTGTTAAGATCCAAAGAATCTTGTTGTAGCATTTATCCGATACACTAACAGTATTGTTGCCTTGTTGAGTTTTTAAATTTTTGAATTGTTTATTTTCTATGAATGATCAGATTACATGAGTAATAAGAATGAATTAGTGCTAAAGATGGAACTCAGTGATGGGGTGCTTGCCTAGCATTGAGTTGGGTCCCTAACACCACCAATAAAGAAAGATGTTCAAAACATTTCTAATTCAGATTTAATGCAGTTGATATTGATGATAAATCCTGGCATCTTTTTGACATATATAAAATTCTCCTCTGAGTCACTAGCTCAAACTAAGGGAAAGAAATACGAAGTAACCAAGAGTTATGATCAAATGATATAGTGAATGTTTTACATATTTTAGTCCCCTCAAAATACTCTCCCTCCCTTGGAACATACTTGGCCCATCATTCTTGCAACTTTCTCAAGCTCCTCTGGAAGTGGTTCTTCATGAGTACTGTCAGTTGTGCTGTCACAACTGTCCTGATATCCTGAATTGAGTCCAGATGTTTACATTTCAAGGTCACTTTGAGTCTGGGAAAGAGCTAGAAGTCACGGGGCCAGATCTGATGGACAAGCTAGATGAGCACACACCACCTTGTTTCTGTGCCTTTCCATTGTGTGGCAATCAGCAGCAGCATTTCCTGATTTTCATCACACCTTGTAAAGATGCTCATGTAGGAAGACTTCCAGAAGTGCTTCCTAAAATGGCAAGAATAACAGGTTAGGTGTGTTCCAAAGTAGGGGAAGCATTTTGAAAGGACCAATGATGTATGTTTTCTATGGTGAAAATTTTTGAATGTAAACATGCATTGCACATTTCCTTGCCTTTTAATTGGGATATTATTTTAAAAATAACATCCTCTTATTTGCTTTAGACACAAGTAGCATGTCATGAAAAGTTAGTGCAGATAAGAGAGAATGGAAATGCTTCAGTGAAACAGCAGTTGGAACAGAAAATTAAAGACCTGAAAGAGGAGCTCATTAAAGCAAAATCACAAGAAGAGTCCAGTAAAAGAGAACTGGAAAAATACATGAAACTCTATGAAGAAGAATTGGAATCTAAAACCCCAATGTATGGTAATCTAAACAGGTAAGTCAAAACCATATCAGAGAAAATAAGCTAAGCTCATTAATTTTTCTCTAAAACGTCATTTTTAGAGACAGGTTCATGAAATTAGTAGGATAAAAATGCTTAGTGTGGACATTTTGAAAGATAAAATTATTAAGTGAACTTATCTTTGAAATCTTAGTCTAGAGCAGTTTCTATTTTTCTCTGCTTTTATTGGATTTTAGATTTTTTGAGAAAAGTTGTCCTTTGTGGTTCAGGCTTCCTTCGAACTCACTATACATCCCACTTCAGTCTTGATCTTATGGCAATTTCTCTGCCTTCGTCTCTCAAGTGCAGAGATGAGACGTGGATACCACCATGCTTCCTTAGGCAAGTGCAGGGTCCAGGGTTAGATCCCTGGCACCATTGCTGCACCAGCCCCACCCCCAGGTGGGCTTTGCTGGTATTTGAGTCTAGGTGTGGTGACGCACACCTGTAATCCCAGCACTAGGGAGGCTGAAAACAGGAGGATCATTACAGGTTTGAGTGGTATAGTGAGACCCTGCACAAAACTAACTAAATAAATAATAAAAGTGTAGACCACCATGACTAGCTTGGTTTTAATATTTTTAAATAGGTAATCTTAATTGGCCTCTCAGATATTTTAATATGTTTTAAAGTGTTTGTTTATTTGGTGCAGGGTCTCCATGCACAGTTTAGACTTGTAGTGATCCTCCTATCTCAGCCTCCACATCACTGGGATTATGGGCATGCACCACCATGCCCAGTTTCTCTGGCTAGCTCAGCATGCCCGGGGTTCCAGGGCCAGCATGGATTGCAGTATTAGGGATCACACCTGGGTATTTGTGCTTGCCAGGCAGGTGCTTAGACCCCTGAGCTATCTTCCCAGCCCCTTTTCTGATATATTTAAAGCTCTATCACTTAGAAAGTTATCTTCAAGGGGCATCCACTTAAGTATAAAGGCTTCCAGTTTATCATTCTTTATAGCTAAGTATTACTTAGTAACACTGCATTGTATAAAAGAGCCACATCATTTGCATCCATTCCTCAGGTGACAGGCATTTTGGTTTTTTTCAGGATTTGGCTATCACAAATTGTGCTGCACATAAATCACTATGATATGACGTTTTCAGTTTCTCTGAGATAATTCCCAGTAGAGGAAAAGCTGGTTTGAATGGGATTTTCTGTCCTAGTTTTTTAAGGATTCTCCACACTGACTTGCATAATGATTGCACCTATCTGCACTCCCACCATCAGTGGAGAAGGATTCCTTTTTCCACACAAACTCTCCAACATTTGTTGTTGGTTGATTTCTTTACGATAGCCATTCTTTCTGGGGTGAAATGCTATATCATTGTGGTTTTAATTTGCATTTCACAAAGGGCTAGTGATGTGGAGCATCTTTTCATATATTTATTCACTTCAACAATTTCATCCTCTGAGAAGTGTGTGTTCTTTTTCATTTATTACCCATAAAAAAACTTTTACTTGTGAGACAGTATGGTAATAATTGGTATGTCATGACAAGAAGTATGTATTTAGCAGACCAGAATGACAGGCCTTCCAAGCATGACCCTTCTACTACACATTGCTATCTTCAGCACAGTTGCTTGGTTCACAGTTATCAGCATATATAGATAGTCGGGTTGAGAATCCTACCATTTAACTGTTACTTACAAAAACCTGCTGATGTTTCTCGGAAACATTACCTTGCCCATCTTGTGTGTACAAATGTGACACACATTTGTCCAGGGCTGGGCTGTCACTGGTGTAGGCACTTGAGGTGCCTAGGCTGGTCAGCTAGGATGTGCTAGGCCACTCATCATGCCCCCAGCTGCCACTATGGCTGCAATGACCGGGGCTGGATGGGGCGTCCGGTTGGTGGTAAGATCTGGTGTGGAGAACTTGGCCATCTTGGGGCTGCAATTGCCCCGCTGCACCTCCAGCCTCCTTCCGGCTGCCATCCCACAGCCTCTTGGCCACAGGTGTACACTGTACAGAGTCCAACTCCTGCTGCTCTGTCTTGACCCAAGAAACCAGGGACAGCAGCGTGCTGCAGACAGGCCAGCCTGACGTCTGCGTCACGGGGCTCTGCAGCTCCAATGACAGGGCCTACTGAGCATGCAGGCCCTGGGAGTCACAGCTGGGGGAGCTCACCTTGAGGGAGAACTCAGTGCCCTTCTCCATGATTTCCTGGATCTGCTGGCAGCTAGCTGTGTAGGTGAGCAGAAACTGGTCACCCATGTTCATGCTCAGCTGCCCTGTGTAGCAGAACGTGAGGATCTAATGGAAGGACTGTGGCTGCACAGCTGCTGGCAGCTGTACCACCTGCGCTCCAGCTGCTGTTGAACAGGTTCCGGAAGTAGGAGCTGCTGGCAGCCAGCACAGCCCGGTGGACCTTGAAGGCGTGGCCCTTCACCACCACCGACACACCACAGTGTAGGCCTGCAGCAGCTGCTCATTTAGGCGCTCAAGGATGCTGTTGCCGAAGTTTGGGGTCTCCATCTGCAGAGTCTGGGCCATAGCAGCGGCTTGGTTCTGCAGACTGACTAGCTCGAATTTCTGTCCCTCCATCTTCTAGTCCCATAACCTTGAGTAAGTTGCTCTGCCTTTCTGAGCTTTATTTTCCCTTGGAGGTTACAACTCTGATTTCTCAAGTAAACAACTTCTGACATTGCCAGTCCTACAGATAACCCACTGCTATTATGGACTACTGGATGCTGTTGGATTATTGTGCTGAATTCACATACCTGCAATATTTAAATGGCCATTGAATACTCATCTCTGACTAAATTAAACAAAAAAAGGATACAGATGAAGGACTATTTTGTATCTTTATGTACAAAATAGGATAGATATACAGCTACTTTCTCTTAATTCAGTGAGATGAAAGATTGGAACTAATAATTTCTGGACAGGATAACATGTCTGCATCTTGTACTAAGAAGAACCACCATGAAGACAAAAACATGCAACGTATTAATTACTGAAACCAGTAATTTTGAAAGTATCTCATAGCTATTTGTTTCTCAATAAAATTAATAAAATAATAGAAAGTTATACAGTTATATCATTGCATGTTGCCTTTCATCTAAATAGGATTATTAACCTTATAAATTCAATAGGTCAAGTACTACTAATACTAGACAGATTGTGCCCCTTGGGAAAAATAGTTTTCCTTAACTAGGATCTGTGTTATCAATGGAAGATGCCAGAAAACCAGTTGTGCTGTATATTTTTTTACTCCTCTCCATAAAGTCATACTTGTGATATAGGGAAAGATCAACAGGGATGAGTAGAAGTATTGTGCACTCACTTGAAGCAGTGTGAGGGATGGGTAGAAGACAGAAGTGGCGGCCCAATTGTAGTGCCTGGGGCACAACATTCCCAGCCCAGGAGCTGCCTTTGATTTTTGTGTTTGTGAAGCCAATGATGTCCTCTTCTGGAGACGGTTGCTCTAAATTACATATTGTTATTGCCAGGTAATGAGCAGATGTACAGCTGGGAAAGCTAAGACTGGAAAATATCTTTGAGAAATGTCTCTACTTTGAAATTCCCAAAGTATTTAGCTAAATACAAACATAACTTTTGTTTTTTATGGTTTAGTTGACATAATTAAGAAGTACAACAATATTTTCATATGTCTGTCAATATTTCACACAGACATACACACAAATATATACATACTTTCTTTTCAGTGTTGGGGATTGAACCTAGCCCACCCCTTTGCTGAGACAGGGTCTCACTGAGTTTATGGGCTTGGCTTGAACTTGTGATCCTCCTTTCTCAATTTCGTAGAGTGCTAGGATTGTAGATGTATATATGTATACAGAGTGAAATGGCTATTTTACTCATGTTAATGAGCCTACCCATTATCTCTTAGAATTACCCTTTAAACACAAGTGTTCCCATGTGACTTCCTCAGGAATTATACAAGTAGAGTCTTGCAGGAAGTCGCAGTGTTTCCTGTTGAGCCAGACACCACTGACAACCATTTTTCTCTTTCCTGCTTTGTTAGAATTACTTCTTGGTAAGGAATCCCCCTATAAACATACATACTTCATTAGAACAAATTGAGGGTCAACAAGATAGCTGTGCTAGAGCCGGGCGTGGTGGCACACGCCTGTAATCCCAGCACTCGGGAGGCTGAGGCAGGAGGATTGTTGTGAGTTCGAGACCAGCCTGAGCTACAAAGTGAGCTTAAGGACAGCCTGAACTGCATAGTGAGACCCTGTCTCAAAAAGACAAAAAAAAAAGATAGCTGTGCTGTCTAAAGTGATTGCTTCAGCAACATAGGCAGGTACACATGACCGTGTTTCCATCCCAGCACCACATGCAATATCAGACCCACCCTCTGGGTGGGATGAGGCAGGGGTGATGGGTGGGAGGCATTTTTAATTGTTCTTCTATAGACATGCTGATACATTTACAGTGAGTAAGTCACTGAACACTGAATAGAAATTTCATGCATTCTTATGCCAGTTTTATAAACTCCAAGTCATTTAGGACTAATTTAGGGCCAGGCATGGTGGCACATGCCTAAAGCCCCTGCACTTGAGGCTGAGGCAGAGTAGCTGTGAGTTCAAAAGCAGTCTGAGCTATATAGTGAGACTCTATTTCAAATTCTCCCCAACCAACCCCCACCCCCAAAAAAGAGAAAAATGACGTACTAGCTCTTTGCCTTCTATAGGTTTTACAGGTCTAATAAGCAGCCACAACAGGACAATGCCACTGTTCTGGAGAACCAGCAAAGCAGATCTTTGTTGAATAGTGTTAGCACAATACCTACTCTATTGTGTCCTTCTGTCAGAAATGTTAATTCTAGTTTGGACTTAAACAGAAGTTTTCATCCCAGAGAAAGCTTACTGGTTCCTTCATTCAACGTACAGACTTCAAATGAAAGCGTGGAGAGCTACCGCAAAAGGGTTAGTGATAATATCATCTATCAATTTTAATACAAGTTTTCTGTTTAAATTTGTTGTACTGGGAATTGAACCTGCCAGAGAGGCACTTGTACCACTGAGCTATATCCTGGGTCTTTGATTGAATTTTTTTTTTGTTTATTTGGTGAAATACTGGGCAGGGGAGGTAGGTCTTTGTAGGGCAGTGGGCTAGCATGCATAAGGCCGTGAGGGGTCAATCTGATGAAATACTATGTTTAGTTGACCTGCACATATGAAGTAAAGATCACAATAATATTTGTCAATATAAAGAAAGGAAGCATAAACTTATGATTTTTAAAGTTCATGTAGTTTCTGTTTTTCAGAGATATTTGTTAACTTTATTCAATAAATGTAAACTAAACCAGATGTGGTCTACTTTTAACTTATTTTCAGAATTGCGTTAATTGCATGAATTCACTGATATGTAGATATATGTAATATAGTGTCTAGATTTAGAGTATCTCATGTGAAAGAAGAGTAAAACATGACTGTCAGGGCTGTGTTGTCATCTTTCTTGGGACTGCAGTGAGGTAGCAGAAAATGATGCTCAGAACACAGGTAAGAGCGCTGGCCATTGAGGTCACAGCTTTGTTGCTGGCACAGAACTCATGGGTGGGATACAGGCATTTTCACTGCAGAAACAGCAGACAGGTCTCCTCTGCCCGGAGAACAGCCCTGTGAGGGGTTAGGGTGCCTCGATCCCCGTCACCCTCTGCAAGGCCTCTCTTCCTGGAGGGAGGTGAAGAGAGTGTGAGTCCACATGGGGCTTCTGCTGTCCCTCCTGCTAGAATTTAAACTAAAATTTAAATTATTCTTGTCTTTGTATATCTCAATTCATAACGAGAAGTAGCTAGATGGTAAAGAGAAGCGTGTTTTGTATTTGTAATCTTGCTGCAAATAATGCAACGTATGCAGAATTTAGTTATTGACTGATTTGAGTAATCAAAGTTTTATGATTTTTTTCCTTCAAATTCCGTTCTGTGATACATAAAAATTCTACTTCAAAATAGAGTTTATTTATTTATTTACTTATTGTATTTTAGTACAGGATCTACAAGGTCTCACTACATCAATCGAACTCATAGTGATCCACCTTTGTTTAGCCTCCCAGCACCTGGAATTACAAGCACAGGTCATCACACCTTCTTTGTGTGTGTGTGTGTGTGTGTGTGTGTGTGTGTGTGTGTGTGTGTGTGTGTGTGAATTTAATGTATTTAATGGCAACTAACAATTTCCATTTTTTTTGTATTCCTTATATTCATGAATTTAGATTTCAATTTATTATAGAGGTACTCTTAACGTGTCATGTTGAATATGCTCTATGATAGTTTTAAATGTATATTTTCTCTGAGGTGATTTTAAACTGTATAATCTTTCCTGAACATGAGCAAAGCAACTGTATATAATTGCAGGCTCAGGGAGAAAATGCCAAGCCCATTCCTGTCTGACCAGTTGGCTCCATGACTTCAGCCTGTTTATGATCCATGTGGTAGATCATGGGCCAAATTAGAAACTTTGAGGCCTTCACCACTCTCTAAAATCATTTTTAAATAATTAACATTTAAAAAGAACACATTTCCATGAAGTTATATTATAGGAAGCAGAGGTAGAGCTGAGGAAGCAGGGGTGGAGGTCGTCCAGTCATTCTGTGAAGTCCTCAGTGGAACCTCAGATTTACAGTTTGGAGGACAGCAGCTGTGAGAGGATTCTGACAAGCTACAAGCCATGGTACGTCATTCCGCTGTGCACTCTCTCGTCCTCTTATATATTTTGGAAATGGAACTTTATACCAGAAGTTGCAGACACGTTGCCTTCAGGAAGGCTAGACTTGCTTCCTCTAGACTGTATCTTTCTGAAAATCAGTTGCCCTGAGTTGTCATTTATGTTATAAAGTAGTCAAGTTTCAGAGAAATTCTAGAAGAGAATTTATTTTATTTTATTTTTTTTACATTGCCAAAGTTTTTCGTAATGTTTTGGTGTCGGGGAAGGTGCATACATAATATACTTACAGGCATTATTATAGCAAATGTCTCTAATCAGTGAATGAAGAGAGTATTTTTTTTAGCTGAATGATATCACAGATTCAATAATTAACACTTCGTAATAACCCTAGTGTTTGTCCATAGTACTAGAACCTGACATAATATCTTGTCCAACCACTATTAGTGCAAATCTTGCTTCTCATACAATTATACAGAAGCATTGAATATTTACCCTAACTACTGTTTATACACACACATCATGATTCTTCCTTTGCATATGCCTTCTTTTGTTTAGACCTTTCAAAGATGGGCACTCCATTGTCACTAAACCAATTTAGGTGCCTGAACTCAGCGACACAATCTAACACAGTGCAGCATCCACAAGAATAATGAGTTATCTGCAGAAGTTGTTGACTGTAGGCATTTACAGTTCATCTTATTATTATGGCTGCATGTTCTATACCTCATTTTTATATTTTTCTACTGGATGGTTAAGACTGAGATAGATCAAGACCTATATACCAAAACATGTAGCTTTTGTTCCTGACGAGGTCAGTGAAGTCCTCTCAGGGTTTATCTTGTAATCCTGTACCTTACTCTGTTGATCCTTTGTGTCATCCATGCAGATGAGTCACAGCCAATGCTTGACCAATTTGCTCTCTGTGAGAGCCTGAGAGAAAGTTTTCTCTCCATGTGACTCTTCCCAGGCACACTACACATCATCAGTCTTTCCTCTGTGGCTCCATAATCTCCTTGATCAGAAAATTTAGGACACAACTGGGTTTCATGATGTTGCAGTACAGTTGTCGTATGCCCTGAGGCTTCGCTGACCTTGAAGGCTAGGGCCAAAATGTTGGCTGGCCTTGCAGCTCTTCTATTTCTCCAATTTTGATCTGTGAACTTAGGTTGCTAACCATCCAGAAGAAAAGCTGATAAGTACCCTGCAGCATATAATGTTCGGTTTGCCCTAACTATCTGACTCAGTTTTTTTTTAGTTGTTGTTATATATTTCTATTTGTATTTCTTCTTTTGACTTCTTATACTAGGGAGACTATACGATCTTTGCACATGTGTGTCTGGTTTATTTCACTTATGAGTATATGTTCAAGTGGCATCCACTTCAATATAAATGCTTCAAATTTATCATTCTTTATAGCTGAGAGCCGGGTAATACTCTCTTATATAGAAATACCACATCTTTTTCAACCATTTCTCATGTGACAGACATCTTGGTTGTTTCCAAGACTTTGCTATCACAAATTATGCTGCTATAAACATAGGTACACATATATCACTACAATATGATGTTTTCATTTCCTCTGGGAAAATTCCCAGTAGGGGCATAGCCTGCTTGAATGGGATTTTGAGTCCGACTCTTTTGAGGAGTCTCCACGCTGATCTCCACAGTGGTTGTACCAGTCTACATTCCCACCAGCAGTGCAGAAGTGTTCCCTTTTCCCCACAAACTCTGCAACATTTGTTGTTGGTTGATTTCCTTTTGGTAGCCATTCTTTCTGGAGTGAGATGGTAACTCAGTGTTGTTTTTATTTACATTTCACAGATGGCTAGTGATGTGGAGCATTTTTTCACATATTTATTTCCTTCTTTAATTTCATCCTCTGAGAAGTGTGTATTCATCTCAGATGCCCATTTCTGAATTGGGTCTTTAAATTGAAGGGCCCTGTTATATCTTACTTCTTTATATATTCTAGACAGCATACCTTTGTCTGATTGTTTTTTAGTTAGGATTTTTTCAAAGTTTGTGGGTTGTCTTTTCACTCTGTTGATAATTTCTTTTGATGTTCAGAAACTCCTCAAGAAGAGTTGATCCCAGTTGTTGATTCTTTCAAGTGTTTCCCATGCAAATGTATGTTTGTTCATGAACTCTTTGCCTACCCCTATGTCTTCAAGAGTTTCTCCTATTTTCTCTTCCAGGAGATTGAGTGTTTCTGTTTTAATGTTTACATCTTTAATCCATTTTGACTTTAGCTTAGTGCATGCTGGTAGGGCTGGGTTAAGTTTTAGTTTATGGCATGTAGAAAGCCAGGATTTCCAGTACCATTTGTTAATGACACTATCTTTCTTCCAGTGAGCTTTTTTGGCCCCTTTGTCGAAGATCAGATGGCTGAGTATGATTGTAGATGCCTCTGTGTCTTCTAATCTATTCCATTGATCCTCAGATCTATTTCGTTGCCAATACCATGTTGATTTTATCACAATGGCTTTGTAGTATAATTTCAAGTCAGGAATGTGGTGCCTCCTGCCTTGTCTTTATTGGCCAAGATTGCCTTTGCTATTCTAGGTCATTTGTGGTTCCAAACAAATTTTAGGAACAATTTGTCTAGGTCTGGGAGGTAAGTAGGTGGCAGTTTGATAGGGATTGCTTTAAATCTGTACAGCAATTTTGGGAGTATGGCCATCTTAATGATGTTGGTTCTTCCTATTCAGGAGCATAGAATATCTTTCCATTTTCTGCAATCCTCTATAATCTCTTTTCTTAGGGTGTTGTAATTTTCTGTGAAGAGATCTTTAACTTCCTTGGTTAAGTGAATCCCAAGGTATTTCATTTTCCACGTTGCTATTGTAAAAGGTATTATTTCTATTGGTTCGCTTTCAGTGTGCTTGTTATCTCTGTAGAGAAATGCTATTGACTTTTAAGTACTGACTTTATATCCTTCTATGCTACTCAATTTCCATATCAGTTCTAGTAGTACCTTTGGGTCTTCCAAGTAAAGTATCATGTCATCTGCAAATAGTGATAATTTTACTTTTTCTTTACCTATTCTTATTCCTTTTATTTCTCCCAGTTTTCTAATGGCTGTTGCTAATGATTCCAAAACTATATTGAATAGGATGGGAGATAAAGGACATCCTTGTCTTGTACCAGATTTTAAGAGTAAAAGATTTCAGTTTTAGGATTATATTAGGATTATATTAGCTTTTGGGTTGTCATAGATGGCTTTTATCAAGTTAAGGTGGAGTCCATCTATTCCAAATTTCTCTAGGACTTTGAACATGAATGAGTGTTGGATTTTGTCAAAAGCTTTCTCTGCATCAATTGAAATGATCACGTGGTTTTTAAATTTTAGTCTATTAATATAGTGTATTACATTTTATAGATTTTCGAATATTGAACCATCTTTGCATCCCTGGGATGAATCCTACCTGCTCATGGGGTAGGATCTTTTTGATGATTTGCTGTATTCTGTTTGCTAAGATTTTATTGAAGATTTTTGTGTCTATGTTCATGAGAGAGATTGGCCTGTGGTTCTCCTTTTTGGTTGTGTCTTTCCCTGGTTTTGGAATCAGTATAATACTTGCCTCCAGAAATGGTTTTGGGAGGACTGCTTCCTTTTCAATTTCACTGAAGAGTTTGAGGAGTGTAGGGATTACATCCTGTATAAATTTCTCATAGAATTCAGCTATGAATCCATCAGGATCTGGACTTTTCTTTGTCGGCAGGCTTTTTATTACATTTCATATTTCGTTGGCTGTTATTGGCTTATTGAGAGTTGTTATATCTTCTTGGTTCAGTTTTGGTAATTTGTACCTTTCGAGGAATCTGTCCATTTCTTCTGTGTCTTCTATTATGTGAGTGTAAAGATTCTCGAAGTAACTATTGATAATCTTCTGAATTTCCGATGGGTCTGTGGTGATTTCACCCTTTCCATTCTTATTGCATGTACTTCAATTTTTTCTTTCCTCTTTTCGATGAGGTTGGCTAGAGGCTAATCAACTTTATTTAGTCTTTCAAAGAACCAAGCTTTTGATTTGTGGACTCTTTGAACTGTTTTCTTCATCTCTGTTGAATTAATTTCTGCTCTGATCTTTATGATTTCTTCCCATCTTTGTGCTCTGGGTTTCATTTGCTCTTTGTCTAGTTGTCGGAGGTGCAACATTAGGGTGTTTATTTGTTCCCATTCTGTTTTCCTCATGTGTGAGTTCATACCTATGATTTTCCCTCTAAGAACTGTTCTAATCACATCCCATAAATTCCAGTAAGTTGTGCTTGAATTTTCATTGAATTATAAACATTGCTGAATTTCTTGTTTAACTTCTTCTGTGACCCATTGATTGCTGAGTAGGGTATTATTTAATTGCCATGAATTTAGCAGGTTTTTCTGGTTTCTTTTGTCATTTAGTTCCAGTTTCATTGCACTGTGGTCAGATAATATGCATGGGATAATTTCTGCTTTCTTGCATATATTACGCATGACCTCTGGAGTAGTATGTGGTCTATTTTGGAAAATGACCCTTGTGCAGCTGAAAAAAAATGTGTATTCAGCTGTGATAGGGTGAACATTCTGTATATGTCCACCAGGTCCATTTGCTCCAAGCTCTGTTTCAGTTCTAATTCCTTGCTAATTTTTTGTCTGGTTGATCTATCTTTTTGAGATAAGGGGGTGTTAAGGTCTCCGGTTATGATTGTGTTCTTAAAGTCCATTAAGATTTGTCTTACATAGCTGGGTGCTCCTTTGCTTGGTGCATAAATATTTATGAGTGTTTCCTCTTGCTCTTGAATTTTTCCCCTGACCAATATATAGTGGCCTTCTTTGTGTTGTTTGATCTTTCTTGGTTTGAAGTTGAGACTGTCCGAGAACAGAATTGCTACTCCTGCTTTTTTCTGAGGTGCTGGGGCATGTAGTATTGTTTTCCATCCTTTGACTTTGAGCCTATGAATGTCCTTTTGAGTTAAGTGTGTTTCTTGTGTACAGCATATTGTTGCATTTGTTTCCTAATCCACTGTGCCAGTCTATTTCTCTTAATTTGTGAATTGAATCCATTTACATTCATGGTTGTAATTGAAATGTGTTGACTTCTGTTTGCCATGATATTTACATGCTGTTGCTTACTCCTTTGTATCCTGTGTTTAATTGTCCTAAACAGGACAGTGGGTTCCTTCTGTTCTCATTCGTGGAGTTCTGGTCATTGTGGTCTCTCTCTAGAACATCTTTCAGCAGCCTGTGTAGGGATGGCTTTGTCATCATAAACTTCTTTAATTGTTCTTTGTCATGGAAGTATTTCACTTCTCCATCAAACTTGAAAGAGATTTTTGCATGGCATAATAGTCTGGGCTGGAAGTTGTTTTCATACAGTACTTGAAGAACTCTCTCCATGCTCTCCTTGCCTTTGTGGTTTGTGTAGAGAAGTCAGCTGTAATTCTGATGGGTTTTTCTTTGAATGTGATCTGCTTCTTCTCCCTAGCAGCTTTCAGCACATTATTTTTGTGATGGATTTCTAGGGTTTTCACTATTATATGTCTCAGTATGTTTTTACTAGGGTTGAAGTTATTTGGTGTTCTGTATGCTTCAGTTATCTGAATGTTGGATTGTTTCCTCATATTTGGAAAGTTTTCTGTGATTACTTCTCCCCAGATTCTTTTTATGTCATTTGTATTGTCTCCTTTATTCTCGTTGATACCAGTTAATCTCATATTGTTCATCCTGGCATCATCTTGCAGGTGATGCATTATTTTTCCTGCATCTTCATTGTTTTTAAAAGATCTTTTCTCATCTTTTCACTAGCCCCAGCATCTTCAAGATCTGAAACTCTGTCTTCGCTTTCACTCAAATGGTTTTGTAGACTTGTGATTGATATTTTCCATTCTTCTATATCTCTTTGACTCTGTTTCATGCATTCTATTTCTTTTCTGTATTGCTCATTCAAGGAATCCATCATATTTCTGATCACCTCTATTTTTTTATCCATGTCTTCTTTAGAGGTAATTATTAATTCTTTTTTCTGCAGAGTTTCTTCCAAGTTGGGTTTCCTCTGTATATTTCCAGACTTGTTTCTGTATTTCAGATGCTATGATTTCAATTAATTCTTTTTTTTTGAAAGATTTCTTTTTTGATTTCAGAAATTTTTTCTGCTTTGAGTTCCTCATGACCTTTCTGCTGTTGTTTCTTTGCTTCAGATGCTGTTTATTCATACGTTTCAGCTGGAATGGTGCTCTCTGCACTTGTTCTGGGTAAGCATTGGTTTTCCCTCTGAATTTTTTGCATTTGATTCTTTATTTCAGATGCTATGTATTCATATATTTTTTTATTTCAAGAATTACTTCTCATCTGAGTTCGTCTATACCTTTCTGGTGTTGTTCCTTTGCTTCTGTATCTGTTAATTCATTCATTTCAGCTGATCTAATGTCCTCTGCACTTACTGGTGGACTCGAGGCCTGAGATTACATTTTTCTCCTTGTCTTTGTCTTTTTGTATAGCACTGACCTCTGACCTTTGGTGCATAGCTTTGGTGCAGCTATAACCTTAGTGAGTAATGAGATTCGGGTGCCAGTCTATTAAGTTTGAGATTATCCAATTATGCCCGTCCTGGATCTAGCTGTTGTGCTCAGTTCCTTTTTGCTGCAGCTCCTGTGGTTATACTCTGTTAGTTCCCTGGTGAGGCGAGCACGAACTGAACCATGATGCGGAGTGAGTAGTGAAAATTCCCACTATCTTGGCTGGCTTTAGGGCAAGTATTCTGAAACTTGCTGGAGTTGGCCTTCGTCTCAGGCAGGTCGCTCTCTAGGTGCGCGGGCCTGGGCTTTGGTGGGTCCGTTGGGCTCCCAAAAGGATAGTGGATGTTCTTATTCACTGGGTAGGCTGTGCTGAGTCAGCCAAACTGTGTTGGGTCCGGGGCCATGGGCTGGAGCCAGAGAAGACTGGGAAAGGTCCTTCCCATGCGTTGGGCCTGGAGCCCTCACTCACAGGCTGAGGTGTGTTGGGTCTGGGGCCGTGGGGTGGGACCTGGGATCGGTGGGAAATGTCTCTCTGATACGGCAGGCCTGGAGTTCTCACTCACCAGCTGAGCTGTGCTGGGTCTGGGCTAGTAGAGAATTTATGAGGGTAGAAGTCACTCATGGCTAGAACATAGACAGCTTCGACCAAATGATCTTTAAGAGGAAAAAAAAAGTGAGTGTGGCTTAAACTTGCTATGCCATAAGAATTTCCTATGCAGAGTTAAAATGTCTTCATTATAGAATTAGGCATGTTGCTGGGTAATATAATCCATGTTCAACATGAATCATTTCCAGGATTCCATGAGCACCACACCAAAAACCAAACAAACAAAAAATCCGTTGTGGCTTGTGTCTAGGTGACCCCATAAGCCTCATGTACTCATAGGTGGGGCTTTTTATAGGTGCCTGAATCTTGAGCATGTATGAATGGATTAAAAGTGTGTCATTAGACCATACAGAACCCCCCAAGGAGCGTGTTCAGGCATTGGTTCTAAGGAGAAACAACAATTTGTACCACTTGTAGAAGCCTCCATTTGGCAATGCAATTGACAGTTTGATGAATGCAAGGCTGGTACCTTTATTATCAGGAAGATGTAATTCTTTCCTTATTGGATAGCCCCTGAGATGTTATGTCATGTATCAGCCCAACAATCTCAAGGGCTCTTGCTTCCAGCCATCAGCTAGTGGGCACTGCTCACTCCCATGCTGCAGTGAGACACGTTGGTATTCTGAACAGATTAGATCACATTCTTCTAGCCAATTAAGGAAACATCTGCTTCTGTATAGCCATCTCTGTGTAGTTCAGTGAAAAGGGTTGAAGTAAAAGTCCTAGAAAGATGGAGGAAAGTGGCTTCATTTGTCAGAACAGTGCAGGCAGATGGTCTCCCACAGGACCACTGATTTATTTAACACGGTTCAGGATGTGGACAGTTGAGAAGCCCACCCTGTGTGGCGGTTGTACCAACCAAATAGCTTACAACCTGGCTGGACTAGGAAGGGAATAATGAAGACAAGCTGGCAGCCTTCTGCTTACAACACCATGCCCTGTTTCTTCACTGTGACGTCTTGGGATCTGCCTGGCAGCCAGCGGACTTTGGGCTGAAACTTCTACCAAGTCGAAGCTATAGCAAACCTTTCCTCCTCCAACTCTGGGTGGGTATTTCGTCTCAGTAACAAGGAAGACATAAGGCAAAGAAGTAAGGAAAATTGTTCTTTGCAATAGTAAACAATCTTTTGAGGAAAGTATTTCACTTTTATCCAAGCTGAATTGATGCATTTTGGTTTTGTGGGTGGGGCCAAGGAAATGGGTCAGCAGCATAAGTGCCTGCCCAGAAAGGGTAAAGTCATGAGTTTAATGTCCTTTACAAACAAAAAAGGTTCTGTGGATGTGGAATAAAAATACAAAATCTATTATTTAGGGGCAGTAAGTAAGTAGAAGAAGTTTTATAGGAAAAGGTAATTACACTGGTACTTTCTTACTTCATGTCTTGTAAAAGTTGATTTGCATCTTACACAGTGTTAATGGTAATATAAGATTATTTCAAGCTTTGTGTGATGGTATATACCTGTAATTCCAGCACTAGGTGGCTGAGGCAGGAGGATCACCATGAGTTTGGGGTCAGCCTGGGCTACATAATGAATTCAAAAACAACCTGAACTACCTAGTGAGACCCTGACAAAGAAGAAGAAAAGTGTTTGGGAATCAGTTGAAGAACGTGTCTTACACCTATATTTCTTACAAGCATTGATTTTCATATGTTTATTGCACTTGGAATTCAATTTAGGACCTTGTGCTTGCCAGGCATGTGCTGTGCTGCTGAGCTATATTCCCAGAACTTCCTAAAGCCATTGGATATTAACGTTGCTACCACAAAGTATTATGTTTTGAGCGATACTCCTGAATTGAGTGTTAGCCAGAAGAAACAAAATAGATTGGAGTAGTCCCACACATTTGATAAACGGAATACTATTTTGGTCATGTTATACAGAAGTTCATTCCTAACTTTGAAAAGATAGCAAAGTTACAGTGGGACCTGTGTATTGTTTTCCTTGCTCCCATTTCTAGAGAGTGATGAGCCAAAGAAAGGCTGAAAACTGGCTCTAACCCATGTTTATCCTTTTTAAGCACGTTTTGTAAAATCTTTGTATTTTAATATCTATTTGGTAAAAAAAAAATAGTGTTTAGAATCTTTTGTTAGTGTGTGTTTTGCATGGCATGAGAACAGTACAATTTTGTCCATTTTTGCATTTCAGCCTCTGCACTAAAAAATTCCTACCAATATATGTAAAATTTTTAATTATTTTCAAAGTAGAATTAATTTTCAGGAAAAATTTTACAGGAAAAAATGATTTAAATTTTATTATAGGAAGAGTTTTGATAAAAACTATAAAATATGAACCTTATACTTAGTTTTTTTAGAACATCACATATACTTAATAGATTGATTTTCTCCTCTTTTGACTTTTTTTTTAATGATTACATTAATTCTCAGGGATCAGTACTTCTCTTACTATGTCAATGTTTTTTCCTCCTTTCCCCTTTTATTTTTGCTGGCATTGGATTTACTTATTTATAATTTAGAAAGTTGATTACCATATACACAGATTAAGAGCAGACTAACAGGCAAAAAATAATCAAAAAATATGACATTTGGTAGTACAAAGTCCAGATATACTTCTAGATGCATTGTCCTTGCTGAATTACATTAACTTTTTCTCCCTTAATCAAGCAATATTAATTGTATCTGTCAGATTAAGAGCACTAAGCCTGTGTATCTATTTTGTAAGCTTTATGAAACTTTGAAGCATTCAAGTTTGATGTTGTTTGTAAAAGTCTTAAAGGGTCAGGAGCAGTATAAGCACCTGCCTGGCAAGCACAAGGACCCAAGTTTGATCTCCATGATACTTCACACTGTTCTGACCCCAGAATCCCGGGGGCACTCTACCACACTGAAACTGGCCAGGTGGCACACTCCTCTTACCTTTTTTTCTTTATAGATCCTTTTTTATATTTATTTTTAATAATTTTATTTAGGAACAAATAGCAATGAGACAGTTTCAAAAGTATCATCTTCATGCTGGGGAAGCTGAGACAGGAGGATCACTACCAATCTGAACTGTGTAGTAACTCTGTATTTAATTAATTAATTAATCAAATATTAAAATTCTTTTTTATATATATTTTTATTTTATTGCAGTACAAATATCAATGAGACAGTTTTAAGATACCTTGACAAGATGATAAATTAATACATTACAAACTGTTTTCATAATGTTTTGGTATCATAGAAGTACATGTTATTATACTTACAGACATTATTATAGCGTATGTCTCTTATCAATAAATTAAGAATGTAGCTGTTTATGTATCTTATTTTTTATACCTGAATTACATCAAAGATTCAATAATTAATACTTTCTACCTTGTTATTTTCCTAGTGGTTGTTCATAGTACTAGAAGCTGACATAATATCCTGTCCAACCACCGTTAGTGCAAATCTTGCCTCTCGTAGAATTATGTAGAAGCACAGCGTTATCTATCCCAACTGTACTGTCCATACACACACCTCATGATTCTTCCTCTCTATACCCCTTCCTTTGTCTACACCTGTCAAAGGTGGGCACTCCATTGTCATTCAACTAATTTGGGTGCCTGAACTCGATGACACAATCCAATACAGTCCAGCATTCCACAACAGTAGTGAGTTATCCGAAATCAAATATTGAAATTCTTGACAGTAGAGGAATAGGGAAAAAGAGGAGAAATCAAGTTACATCTTGTACAGATTCAAATTCACTGTGATGACTGTGATCATTAAACCAATCATGTACCAATGACATTAACTTAAAAAAGCCTTAAGGGTTACATTTGTCAGTGATATATATTATTCCCATAAAAGTATCTCTTATTTAAATTAAACATTACAAATGTTTCATTTATTTTAGATGCTCCAAGAGTTGGACAATAAGTAGAGAACTAAGAAAAGGTATGTTCCCAAAGTACATAAATTAAATTGGTATTGATTTTTTTAAATAAGCCATAAAAAGCGAATGACATCTCTTCCTTCATCACATACTGCATTTTACTTTCGGTGTTTTGTACCATCAAATGAAAGGTGTTAAATATAAACATTTCCAATAAAGGACATACTGAGTTCTCATTTTGTCACACTCCACATCTTCCAAAAGTCTCAGGAAGCCTGTGTCTGTTTCCCTGGCACTACTTCCCCTCTGTGGCTCTGCCCTGAGACTCAAGGACAGGATAAAGCTGTCCTTGAGAATTAGAGGCTGCATCAGTGTCTCATGGTCAGAATTCCCACTCATCTCGGAGGAGCGAGGCAGTTCCAGCTCATAAAGTGTGGCTTGGCAGGTTTTGTTTTAAAGCCTATGTCACTGGTTTTACCATTTGTATGCCTTTTGGCTTTAAGTAAACTTCAGATTGATTGCAGGGAATAAAAATACCCAGATCCCCTGGATTCTTGTGCCCTCCTGCCTGCTTCCTGTGTCCTGGTCTCTGCCTCCCATCCACCATCTCCTGTCTTCCTTCACTTGTCCTGATGCCACTTTCCCTATCACCTGCACCAAATGTCCTACAATAGTGACATGAAGCAGATACATGTGTGCCACTTTCTGCCTGTCACCTTATCTGTGTAGAATCCCCCTGTTCCTGGGGTAGTGTCAAGACTGGCCCCTGCACCATCATGTCGTCCTTATAGCACCTTCGCACATGGTCCAAGGGGACTCATGAAAATTAGTTCAGGGTGCAGCTGGAGGCAAGTGATGTTTACTAGTACTTCTGTTGTATTATACTTGCACAGATTATTTCATCACCACTCATGAAATTCTCAGTTTTAATAATTCATGTTTAGTTGACTGAAATCTTTGAGCTTAAGATCGTAACTGTCTTTTGTTTTGCAGTTGATGCTGAATTTGACACCTTTAAAGTTCCTTTTAGAAGATCTGCTAGTAAATCAAGTGAAGATCTAGTTACAGAAGAATATCCAGAATATAGGAGTATTTAAAGAGAAGATACATGATCTGAAAAGATACTATTTTATTTATTGGACATTATAGATAGCACTTGAATTTCCTATTTTAAACTATTTCTTGACATCGGTAACTTGTAAGTGGTGTTTGCAAGGAAAAGTCAGCAATGTTGAGTTTTGTCTATTCAAACTCTCCCTATACCAGCTATTTGAAATCCAAGCACATAGCCAAGTTGTCAACTAGTACTTTGTCGGAGTGAAATATAAGTTTAGTGATACTTTGGAAACTGTATTTCTCTAATGTTTGTCATTGTGTAAGGACCTAAGGATATAGAACTTATTTTGATATACTTGTGTTGTAACCATTATAACCACCTTAATGTGTTGCAAGTACCATCAAACATATAATTTTATTGTTTTTGAATTGTAAGACCTAATTTGTAGTTCTTTTCTCCAGAGAAGCATTTGCCTAAGGCTTTTTCACCTTTTCTGTTTGTCTTTATTTTTCTTCTTAGAAGGATCTACAGGATATACAGGGTCACACTACATAGATCGGACATGTAGCGATCCACATGTGTTCAGGTTCCCAAATGCTGGGATTACAGGCTTGCACCACCACGCCCCCTCTCCATCCTTGTCTTAGTGTGCCCCAGGGCTGGAGCCTGCAATGTATTCTGAGGATCAAACCCTTACCACTGGGTCTCCCTAAGCAGGTGATTTAATCCACTGATCTATTTCCCTGGCTTTAAAAAAACCCAAACTGTTCTAAAAACACAAATATAGAAACATACAGTTATTTTTTTTAAGTTGGTAAAAGTAATAGCACACCAATGTCTTCCAAGAAAAAAAGCTTTCAAATTAAATACCCATTGTTAGTGGATCTTAGCAGGGGCCAGCATGTAGGAATATGAGACCTGGACTGATGACAAGGAGCTTAATCCAATGCCCAGGAACACTAATGAATCAAACTCCCACTGTATTCCTAGGAGCACAGGTAACAAGATGTGAAAGAAGGAGAACACAAATATCTTAATGGCCCACAATGATGTGGAAATACCTTTGAGGCTCTTAGTATTTTTGGCTTATTGTGTTATTATTATAATACATATGAATCTAATTCTTCCATTTCTATATAAATAGTAAATGAAAGGCACTACAGCAATATATTGAATATTATTGATTTTTGTCTTTTGTAGCCTACTGTATTACTGTGTTTAGTTACTAATACTGAGAGTTTTGGTGAATTTTCTCTGTCTTCTTTGGAGACGGTCACATCATCTGTACCAATCAAATAATCAGATCTTATTTCTTTCCTATCCATATCCTTTTGATTTCTTTTTCTTGGTTGGTTGCTTTTGCTAATATTTCGAGTACAATGTTGAACAGGACTGATTCTGGGCATCCTTGTGTTGTTTCTGATTTAGAGAAACAGAGTTTAGTTGTTTTCCATGTAATGTAATATTGGCAACAGGTTTGTCATGAATACTTTCATGATAAAAGTACGTGTATCCCATTGCGATAAGACCCATACATATCTATTGTTTTCTATGTCATTATCATGAAAAGATGTTAATTTTTCACATATTTTATACTTTTATTAAGGTCATCGTGACTTTTGTCCTTGCTTCTCCTTATGTAGTGTATCTTATTGACTCAAATATGGTGAGCCATCCTTGTACCCCTGGTATGAAGTTGAGCTCATCGTGATGTATGATCTTTGTGACAGTTTGTTGCATTCTTTTGCCAGCATCTTACTGATGCTATTTGATGATTTACAGTCATCAAAGAGATTGGCATATAATTCTCTTCTTTAGTGGGATCCTTCTCTGGTTTTGGATTTGAGGTAATAATAGCTTCCACATGCAAGTGTGTATATAAGAAAGCTGAGGTGATTGTGCTAAGAATTTCCATCAGGTTTTTGAAAATAGCACTTAACGTGTAGAATCCTAACTTTGACTAACTGCATGCTGGTATCTGTGAACTAAGCAACTACAATGAGAACAGCAATGTGTACTACAAAAACCATGTCTTACATTCCTGCCATCTTGGTCTAATGCCACATTAATTATTACTGTACTGTTTCTAAATGATTTAAGTTTTTTGGTATGTTTTTGTTTTTTGCGGTACCATGGACTGAACTCAGGACCTCTCCAAGCAAGTGCCTATTCTACTGAGCTGTCTCCCTGGCCCCAAATCTGAAGCACAGCTGGTCCCAAGTACTTTGCTTTTCTCTCTCTCTCTCTCTCTGTACCAGAGATCAAACTCAGTGAGGATCTTGTACTTTCTGACCTTGGATTTTCTCTTTCCCTATCAATTTTATTGAAAACATTGGAGAGTATTGGTTCTAAAACTTCCCTGAAGTTTTGTAGAATTGTGTAGTGAAACCACCTGAATCAAGGCTTTTCTTAAGTGAAAGATTTTTATTACTACTTCAGTTTTATTGCTTTTTCATGGATTATTCAGGGTGTTTAAGTCTTCTTGGTTCAATTTTGGTAATTTATATGTATTTAAAAATCTAAGTTGGGGCGACAGCTCAGTGGCATCAGTGCCTACTTGGCAAATGCAAGGTCCTGAACTCAGTCCTGGGTAGACATACAAAAAGAGGGTCTAAAATTTGCCACGAGCAGTGGCACATACCTGTAATCTCAGCACTAGGGAGGCTGAGGCAAGAAGATTGTTGCATTTAAGTCCAACCTGGGTTAAAATGTGAGTTGAAAAACAGCTTGAACCATATAGCAAGATACTGTCTCAAAAGGACAAAAAAACAGAAAAAAAAAAAAAAAAAGAAACAAAAAGTACCTTATCCATTTCTTGTGAATTCTCAATTTTTTGGCATAACAATCTGTAAGAAGTTCATGATAATGTTTATTCATTTCTTTTTTTTTTAAGGTATTTCGTATAGGATCTCATTATGCAGCTCTGTGACCCATTGATTGTTGAATAGGGTGTTGTTTAATTTCCATGAATTTAGTGGGTTTTTCTGGTTTCTTTTGTCATTTTCTTCCATTTTCATTGCACTGTGGTCAGATAATATGCATGGGACAATTTCTGTTTTCTTGCATACACTTAAGCATGACATATGGACTAGTGTGTGGTCTATTTTAGAAAATGATCCGTGTGCAGCTGAAAAAAAATGTGTATTCAGCTGTGATAGGGTGTAACATTCTGTATATAACCACCAGGTCCATTTCTTCCAAGCTCTGTTTCAGTTCTGCTACTTCCTTGCTAATTTTTTGTCTGGTTGACCTATCTTTTTGAGATAAGATGTTAAGGTCTCCTGTTAAGACTGTGGTCTTGGATATTAGATTTTTCATGTCCATTAAGATTTGTCTTACATAGTTGAGTACTCCTGTGTCCGGTGCATAGATATTTATGAGTGCTACCTCTTGCTCTTGAATTTTTCCCCTGAACAATATATAGTGGCCTTCTTTGTGTCATTTGGTCATTCTTGATTTCAAATTGAGACTGTCTGAGAACAGGATTGCTACTCCTGCTTTTTTCTGAGATGCTGGGGCATGTAGTATTGTTTTCCATCCTTTGACTTTGAGCCTATGAATGTCCTTTTGAGTTAAGTGTGTTTCTTGCTGGACAAGTCAGGCTGGGGTGTCTCAGGCCAACCACTTTCTCGCTTGAGGTGTCTTTGGGTGGGGGCTCTGGATGGTGCAAAATCAGTATGTATTTTATAAAAATTACGTAGAGAAAGACTATTTTGCCTTTGACAGACCAAACATTTAGTGGCACTTCTGGGTCTGTTACATGCCAGATAATGTTCTAAGCATGTTGTCATGAATTCATTCATCACTGTAATCCTTCAAAGAAGTAGTAGTGGTTCTGAAGGTGTCTTTAGGGGCCAAGGAGCTAGCTCAGCAACCTGAAGGCCTGCATGGAGGTACAAGGGCTTGAGTTCAAGGCCTAGTGCAAAAAAGAAAGTGGCTTCTTTTCAGTTTTAGGTCCTAGCATTGAACCTAGAGTCACAGTAGTGAAAACCTTTGCCCTTTTGTGTATGTGTGTATGTGATTGTAGGTCAATAGGGAATACAGGATCTCACTACAGACTGGATTTGTAGTGATTCTGATGTTTCAGCTTCCCAAGAGCTGAGATTCCAGGTAGATGACACCATGCCCAGTCTCAGTCACCCTCTCTGTGTGCCCTAAGGGTGGGGCTGGCACAACAGGCCAGAGATCAAACCCACTAACACCTGCATCTAACTAAGCAAGCAATTTAATCTGCTGAGCTATCTGACCAGCCCTCAATCTTTGCCTTTTCACAACTGTTTTATTCTGAGGGAAGTTCCTGCAAAGTTTCCTTGATTGCTCTTGATCTGAGATGTTCCTGACTCAGCCTCCCCAACTGCTTAGTTACAGGGTGAGCCACTGCCCCTGGTGTGATGGCCTTGCTAGTGATCACTGTATGGATAATTCCCTTGCTAGTGAGTGTTGCAGCTGGAAGACCAGGTCAGACTGCCTCCAAAGACTCAGTTGGACCACTGGTGTGAGACACTGATGTCAAATACAAACAGAGCTGGTGACCTGGTTATAGTGAATCTTGCAGGCTATGGGGATAGAGCTCTTCTAACTCTTTGAAAAGGCAGAGGTCTGCATCCCTTTCCAGTCTCCTGTCTGCTTGGATGTCCCTTCTGTCCTGTTGACTCAGGTCAGGGTTTGTTCAAGGCCAGCCTAGGAAGCAGAACCTGTATCAAAAGTTAAGGGGTCGAGTCAGTTGTGGTGTTGCATGCCTGTAGTCCCAGCACTTGGGAGGCTGAGGCAGGAGGTTCACTATGAGCTGGAGATCAGCATGGGCTGTATGGTGGTGAACTGAAAGCCAAAGTGAACAACACAACACCCTACTTAATAGCCACACAGCGCTTGTGGCTAGCTGACTGAACAATATGAAAGCTTTCTAGCTCAGTGTGGTGTTACACACTGTGATCCCAACACTTGGGAGGCTGAGGAAGGAGAACTTAAAAAACAGAAAGGCTTTCTACCATGGAAACACATAGACTCAGAATGGAAGCCAGTGGAAGTGAGAGCATAATGCTGTTTTATAAATCTGTTCGGTACTCTAGGAAATACTCAAATGTAAGAATTTCTGACATTTGGGAGGGTTGAGGAGGTAGGTATGCAGTTATTATGGAAACTTGAACTCAAAAAAAATCTAAGCCTAGTAAGCACCTGTATAAGAAAAAGTGAACAACTGTATCAGAATAAGAAACTATGTGATAAATTCTGTGTATGGACGATTTCTGAGATTTTTACATCAGGATGATGCAAAGACAAAAGGCTGAGGCTGAGAAGAAATTGATGGTTCACATTATTCCTATTATAGACCATTAGCTGCACTTTGAGAAAAAATTTGGTTTTCTTTTTTTTTTTTTTTTTTTTTTTGCAGAACCAGCTATTGAACTCAGGCCCTTGCACTTGCCAGGCAAGGACTTAGTCTACTGAGCCATCTCCCTTGCCCAAAAAAACTTGGTTTTGGGGAACATGTAAGTTCAACTATTACAAATCCAAGTCCATTTTCAGATATACGTCACTTCCTAGCAAGCTTCCCCCAACACCTTAGGGCCTTTCCATCAAGCTGCACATGCAGACTCTCTTACTTTTCATCTTCTTTTTTTAGTACCTGGGATCAAACTCAGGACCTTGTGCTTGCCAGGCAGGCACTTACTCCACTGTGCTACATCCTTGGTCCTTCTCTTACTTTTCAGACAGAGTCTCTGTGGTGGTTAAGCTTAGCTGTGTCAACCTGACTGGCAGGGGAGCAGTTGAGGGAATCAGTAAAGTGCACTCTGGGTGTGTCACAGATCATGAACTTGACACTTGATCTCGTCCTGGCCCTTCCTTTCTTGCCGCACTGCTCTGCTGCTGCTATAAATCAACACCTTCACTCTGCCATGTTCGTTGTACCATGATGATGTTTCTATTTAAGGCAGCCATACACTGAATATCCTGAAGCTGTAAGCCAAATTAAATCTGTCCTTTAAGCTGAGACTGTGGCCTTATATCTCACCAAATGAAAAACGGCAAACCTATTCTTACTAAGTTGTGCTTAGTTGCGCACAGGCTGGTCTCAAAACTTCTTCCACCTACAGCCTCCCAGATTTCTGACAGTATAGGCGTGTACTACTATATATGGCTAAAGCCATGTTTAAATGCATCCACTTTGTAGTATTTGTGAACATTTCATGAACTTCTGGAGTTTAGAAAGTCCTAAGAAGTCAGGCACAGGGATGTGTGCCTAGAGTCCCAACTATTGGGAGGATGAGGGAGGACAGCCCAGGAGTCTGGGCCAACCTGGGCAACATTGAGAGAGGGAAGAAAGGAGAAGGGGAGGGAGACAACATTCTGAGACTTTTTTTTTTACTTAACTACAGAATTGTTGGCTCTAAAGACCAAATCTTATAGAATTAACTATCAAAGGCAGCATAAAGCCTGGACTTAAATATAAAATAAAATCCTATATGTAAATCACCTGGAACAAGGTAGGGAACAAATAAATGTATTTTTTTTAATTTAAAGCCACCAGATTATATTATTTTATAATATAATTTTTGTTCAAAAAATTTAACTGATCACTAGCAGTGCAATTTTTTTTTAATTTGAGACAGGATATCCCTATGCAATCCAGGCCTGGAACTCCCAGCAATCCTGTCTCGCCCTCTAAAGTGCTGGAATTACAGTGTGTGCCACCATGCCCAGCTCTTTGCAATACAAATTAAAATTCAGCCTCTGGTCCACTACCTAGTTTCTGAGAGAATCAGCTTTGAGAATTATGAAGTAAAGATCATGCAGTAGATGGGGGTGCAGCGCAGAGGCACAACCTCTGCCTGAACCGTGAGATCATGAGTTTGATTTCTGGTACCAAAAATAATCAAAGAGATCATATAGTATTAAAGTTTTAATAAAACTGTTATAACATTTAAAGCAGTATTTACTTAAGAATAATTGAATTTTCAGAAAAGACTAAAGCGACAAACATTTTAGACAGCCAAAATAAAAAGGAGCTATTTTGAAAGACACAGTCCAGAGACTCTCTAAGTAATACGGTAACAGCAAATGGTTTACTCTGGGAACTTTTATACTTTTCATATTCCTCCAAATCAATTACAAAGCTGTATCAATGATCTAGTAGAAAGTGATTTGAAGTAGAGTAATGGGAATGAACAGAATAGAACAGTACTGACTCTACTTTCCCACAATTCTCTCAAATCTGTTTCTTCTCAGTTCATTTGTTTACTGGTGAAGCTGTTTTTCTCAAGACCGGTTCTCAATAAATGGCCTAGGCTGGCCTGGAGCTTGTGATTCTCCTGCCTTGTCTCCAAACAAGTACCTGGATTATAGCCATGTACCTAAATGGCTGTGTCAGTTTTTCATTTAAGACATTAGTGGCAAGCCAGGAATGGTGATGCACACCTTTAAGCTATTTGGAGGTTAAGACAGGAAGACAGCCAAGTTCCACAGAAGCCTCAGCAACTTAGTGAGACATGATCTCTGAAGAAAGAGAGAAAGGGCTGAGGATATAGCAGAGATCTCCCTGCCTTCAGTCCTCAGGACAACAAAAGACAACCAGAATGTAGTCAGAAACAGCAAGTTTCTAGTCCCTCTCAAATCCAAAAGCAAAAAAATTAAAAATCATGACAAAGTATGTGAAGGCCATTCCAAAACATGCAAAAGCTGAAGCTGGTTTGTCCCAAAGCCATTCTTAATGCTTAGTGAATGCCATTCCATGTGTAAAATATGTGAAGAATAGAGTGGTATGATTCAAATGTATATCAAGTTCTCCTCATCTGGAACACATGGACCAGAAGAGTGTGAGATTTCAGGATTTTTTTCTGCACACTTCAACTATTTGTATATAACATATGTGCTATCATGTGGTCAGGAAAACATCCTTTCATATTTCAGAGGACTTTCATGCAATACATCCTTTTGGAAGATGTGCAGTTTGACTACAACCTGTCATGAACCAGTGTGAAATCTTCCCCTTGGAGCATTCCATCAGTACCTATGTTGGATTTTGAATGAAGGGTGCCTTCATGTGTATGGTTTAACACTGAAGTTTTTACTGTCATGTAGAATATTAATATTATTAGTTTACTTTCTAGCATATAGAAAGTCCTTGCTTTGAGTAGCTTGGTCATAGAGCCTCCACCTAGCATACACAAGGTTTGATTCCCAGTGCTGAGGGGGAAAAGGCTGCTGTGCTACAACCCTGCTGCCCCAGCATTCTGGGAGGCTAAAGCAAGAGGACTGCTTAGCAACTTAGCAAAACCCTACCTCAAAACATTAGGTCAAAAAAAAAAAAAAAAAAAAAAGCTGGGAATATAGTGCAGCAAGGATTTGAGTTCAAGCTTCAGTACTGCAAAATGAGTGAGTGAAACATAAAAAATAATCCTACAGTCTGCACTAAAATATGACTAATTTAACACCACAAAAGAATTTGGCTTGAATGAGATCAAAGTTTCAGAGTTAAATGTCTCGATTTTAGCCCAAACCCCCTCTCACTGCAAGCGTGTGGAAAGTTTCACTTCCCCATCTCCAAAGTGACATTGTTAAGTCGTAGTTAATCCGATTGATCTGTAACTGAATACTTATTTCCATGTATGACATTATTTGAATCTATCTGAGGAATTTACATAGCAGGTTAAAGAACAGAAGTAACAGGTAATGGGTGCTTCAGTACCACTCATATTGTCCAGTAGGACCAAAGTGTGGGCAACAGAGTGCAAATTGATAGCAATGGCACCTTGAATGAAACTCTTCAGACAAAATCTACAAACATAATGAAAAGCCTGCCCACAAAGAAAAGTCCAGGTCCTGATGGATTCACAGCTGAATTCCACAGGAAATTTATAGAAGACATAATCCCTACACTCCTCAAACTCTTCAGTGAAATTGAAAAGGAAGCAGTTCTCCCAAAATCATTTCTGGAGGCAAGTATTATACTGATTCCAAAACCAGGGAAAGACACAACCAAAAAAGAGAACTTCAGGCCAATCTCCCTCATGAACATAGATGCAAAAATACTCATCAAAATCCTAGCAAATAGAATACAGCAAAACATGAAGAAGATCCTACACCATGACCAGGTAGGATTCATCCCAGGGATGCAAAGATGGTTCAATATTTGAAAATCTATAAATGTAATACACTATATTAATAGACTGAAATCTAAAAACCACGTGATCATCTCAATTGATACAGAAAAAGCTTTTGATAAAGTCCAACACTCATTCATGTTCAAAACCCTACAGAAAATTGGAATAGAAGGCCTCTACCTCAATTTGATAAAAGCCATTTATGACAACTCAACAGCTAATATAATTCTAAATGGGGAAAAACTGAAATCTTTTACTCTTAGATCTGGTACAAGGCAAGGATGTCCTCTATCTCTCATCCTATTCAATATAGTTTTGGAATCATTAGCAACAGTCAATAGAAAAGACGGAGAAATAAAAGGAATAAGAATAGGTAAAGAAGTTAAATTATCACTATTTGCAGATGACATACTTTACTTGGAAGACCTAAAAAACTCCACGAAGAAGGTACTAGAACTGATACGGAAATTCAGTAGCATAGCAGGATACAAAATCAATACTCAAAAGTCATTAGCATTTCTCTACACAGATAACAAACACACTGAGAGAGAAACTATGGAAACAATACCTTTTATAATAGCACAGCAGAAAATGAAATATCTTGGAATTCATCTAACTAAAGAAGTTAAAGATCTTTTCATGGAGGGGCCCCCAGCGCCACCGCCGCCCGGACCGCCAGGGCCGCCGGGGGGCGTCTGCGTCTGGCTGGGGAGAGTAAAGTCGGTGAACTCGAACTCGGAGCCCTGTGTGTCGGCGCCGAGCAGCTCGGCCTCCTCAGTGTCCAGGAAGGTGAGAGTCTGCGAGCTGGGCCCGTAGGCCTCCACGCTCATGGTGCCGCCGCTTGGGGCCCTACGGCCGGCTCCGCGCCACACTCTAGGCCGCAGGCCTCGCGTTGCCGCCCCAGCCTCCGCGAGCCTGCTTCCAACCAAACCGCCTGCCCTGACGCGAGCTAGGCCGACAGCCACTAGCGCTGAGCCGCTGCCGCCGGTTTCGCCGACTCCTTCAGCGCCCGCCGTTCCCCTCTGGGTTGCCCGCGGCTCGCAGCCCCCGACAGGAACCGACGCCGACGCCGACGCCGCCGTGCGCGTGCGCGGGCTCGACGCCGGCTAAGGTGCGCGTGCGCGAGGCCGACGCCGGCGCAATCGCGCGCTCTCCTCCCGAACGCCGCCAAACGCGCCCTGACGCCTGAAGCCAAGCGAGACAATGGGACGCGCAGTGCGCACGCGCAGCGGGGCGTCGCGGAGGCGGCAGTAGAGAACCCGGCCAAGTCCCAACCGCTGTTTAGTGACGCTCGAGCGGCGGGCGACGTGGATGTCCTGTACCAGTAGGCACCGCGTTCCGGATCAGTGAGGGCTGACCAAATGCCCTCCGTTGGTGTTCTACGGATTCCCAGATGCAGAGGTCGGACGGGGGTGGCACGCCACAGCTCCTCAGAGACTCTGGGGACTCAGTCTCTCCATCTGTTAAATGGAGGTGTTGGCGCATAGTAGAAGCTTCGTGAGCAGCGGTCGAATAAATGAACAGGGATACTCTCTTAGCAAGGAGCCTGGAACACCGGGATGGTGACACTCCACTACATAGGTCCCTGAGACTGCTCTGTTCCTAGCGCTGATTATTTAGAAGCAGAACCCAGCAAGGTGATTGGGGTCAGAGACTCCAGGGTGAAACTCTGACCGGCTGGGTGACCTTATTTGGGGCAGGTAGGCAGACATTAAATGGCCCGAGGAACAAGGAGGATCAAAACAACATGCCAATTATAGTTAATGAAATCAAGGCATTGGTGAGCAGTTCATTTGTAACCATCTATGAGGTCTCAGATGAGAGTCCGGCAGAACGTGGGGAAATGTTAAGGGCAGACAGAGTGCAGCTGCGCCAGATGGTCAGCTAAGGCCGGTTGGGGAGATAAGCACTTGCCTGGCAAGTGCAAGGGTCTGAGTTCAATCCCCGGTTCCGGAAAAAAAAGATGATAGAGCCGTGCCACTGAACGGCCAATCTGTGGCTAAGGTACGAAGACGAGCAGGGTACCCATGATCAGCTAACGCCTGACCCAACCCAAGAGCTTCAATCCCCTGGGACAAAAGCGTATTTCAGGGAAATCACTGCCCACCTAGAAAAAAGAGGGCCAGGAACCTAGAAGACCTTCCACAGGAACTTCTAGGAGAGCACCTCTAAGTATGGTCACCATAGCAACGGGGCAATGACAATCACTTTGGTTTCCCCAAACCAGAGAGTTAGGGCCTCATACATACAAAGAAATTCAGGCTGCTGTTTTGTTCAACACCACTTTGGTTCTTTTCTTTTGTCTCTTTGAGACCATCTTGCTATGCAGCCAAGGCTGGCCTTGAGCTCACTTTGTAGCCAAGGCTGGTCTCAGACTCACAGCGATCTTCCGGCCTCAGCCTCCCAAGTGCTGGAAGTGTATGCCACCACACCCTAACTGAATTCTTTCATGGGGAACACCAGGCCCAAGGAACTCTCACACCACCCCACTAACTCCTATAAGAGTGACTTCACCCTTCTGAGCCTAAAGTTTTCTTGATGGAGATTGAAAACATTAGGGAGAGATAAGGAGCTAATGAGCTCAGTTCATCCTTTAATTGGTATTTAGATGTTTCCTAACGTCAAGGTTGCTCTTCATCGTGGCATTCCCCACAGGAAGAACAATGCCACATGCAGTAGGAGCTTAATAAAAAGTTTTCAGGAATTTTACATACTACATACAGGTGTGTGGGACTGACTCCAGACCTGCGTTCCCTAGCTCTGAAGGAGGCTGCAGCACGTTCCCCACCTTCCCTTCCATCCAGAACTCCAGGTCTCGAGCCCCTGGAAGCCAACAGCATATAGGACTCCTTGCTGGCACAGATGCTTCTCAGCGTGTGGTGGCCCCTCATTTTTCAGGCTTCCGACTGATGACTGGAAAAGAAGTCGGTCTTCCTTCACACTCATGGCACCTGCTCTGCACTATGAGAACCCAGAACATGAACAGGCTGAGGCCCTTCTCCAGAATGACACAGTTTAAGTGGGAAGCCCATCAGCCAAAGTCCTCTTGGGAGGAAAACATCCAATTAAAGTAGAAGAATTAAGATCCAAAAAAAAAGATCTTTTCATGGAAAATTACATGACCCTAAGAAAAGCAATCATAGAAGATTTCAGAAAATGGAAAGATATTCCCTGCTCCTGGATAGGAAGAACCAACATCATGAAGATGGCCATATTCCCAAAATTGTTGTACAGATTTAATGCAATCCCTATCAAACTGCCATCAACATACCTCCCAGACCTAGAGAAATCATTCCTAAAATTTATTTGGAACCAGAAAAGACCTAGAATACAAAAGACAATCCTAGCTAACAAAGACAAGGCAGGAGACATCACAATGACTGATTTGAAATTATACTACAAAGCCACTGTGATAAAAATCAACATGATATTGGCAATGAAATAGACCTGAGGATCAATGGAATAGATTAGAAGATGCAGAGGCTTCTACGAACACACTCAGCCACCTGATCTTCGACAAGGGGGCCAAACACACTTACTGGAAGAAGGATAGCTTCTTTAACAAATGGTGCTGGAAAAACTGGCTTTTTACATGCTGAAAACTAAAACTTGACCCAGCTCTATCACCGTGCTCTAAGCTAAAGTCAAAAATGGATTAAAGATCTAAACATTAAAGGAGAAACACTCGATCTCCTGGAAGAGAAAGTAGGAGGAACTCTTTTTTTATGATAATATTTTTATTGAAGAACAAATAGCAATGAGACAATTTCAAGACAAATTAACAGGACAGATTCGACAAATTAATACATTGCAAAATGTTTTCATAATATTTCGGTGTCATATAAGGTGCATACATGATATTATACTTACAGGAATTATTATAGCAGATGTCTCTAATCAGTGAATGAAGAGAGTGTAGCTATATACCTATCTTATTTCTCTACAGCTGATTTATATCATAGATTCAACAATTAACACCCTCTACCTTGTTATCTCCCCAGTGTCTGCCCATAGTACTAGAAGCCAACTCTTGAAAACATAGGTGTAGGCAAAGAGTTCATGAACAAACATGTATTTGCACGGGAAACACTTCAAAGAATTAACAACTGGGATTAACTCTTCTTGAGAAGTTTCTGCACATCAAAAGAAATTGTCAACAGAGTGAAAAGACAACCCACAAATTTTGAAAAACTCTTAACTAATAAGCACTCAGACAATGGTCTGCTCTCTAGAATTTATAAAGAACTAAGATACATTAGGGCCCTCTGTCCACTACTCCAAAACCCAAAGTACTGGAAGTTGAATGATGGAGTACAGGAATAAATACACAGGTCTTTGTATTTATTGTTTGTTCGTTGTTGCTGTTGTGGGACAAAAGCCTTGCTAAGTTATCCAGGCTGATACCACTGTTGTCTGATATAGAAGGCTGCTTCAGTTTTACCTTGTGTTTCTTTCCATTGTTGCAATTCCAGGTACAGACAAATGACATCCTGCAGGCTAGGGAAGGATCCAAAATTATTAATGAACTGGGATCCAAAACAGAGCAACGTTTTTCAGGAAACGTGGCAAGAGTTTTGAGTCATTTCCTTTTTAAAATTTTTTTTCATTTATCAATATGTCATTTAAGACCCCATAACTAAGATTATTTTCACAATTAGATACTGCTAGTAGATGGATTTATTTGTTGAACTAGTGGAAACTATGGATAAAAATCAGGGAAATTCTAATATATAGTTCACCTCTTGATGTTTTTAAATTATTTATTTTAGATTTTGAGACAGAGTTCTTCTGTTGCCTAGGCTGACGAACAACTTCTCATTATCCTGTCTCAGTAAAGTGTCTAGGATGGCTATCAATGGGTATCATTGTGCCCCAAAATACCATTCAAACACACATCTCTAGAAACATGCAAAACATTGTTTCATGAAACACCTGAGACTGAGGCAGGAGGATTGCCATAAGTTTGAGGCCAATCTGGGATAGCACATTCAAGACCAGCCTGAATTATGTATTGATAAACTGCCTGAAAATATGGGAAACACTACAACTTTGGTCATTGGTACAGCATGTTTTTAGATTGTGTGAGGAATAATTTCAGTCTTTGACACTGTTTGGAAAATATCATTTTCATTTGGTGGATGAGTGATGACCTGACATACAAGTATACTGTTTAAGGTCTCTCATGAGATGTTTTCATTTGGAGTACACTTTGTTCTTCCTTGAGTGCTTACTCACTTGATAGCAATGAAACTGTTCAAGTGTGGCCTTGAGACCTGATGCTGCTTGTAGGGCCTCGAATTCCTTCATTTCCACAAGAGCTGTGCACACAGTGCAAGTACTCGGGAATTATAAATGAAGTAGTGTGGGAAATGGTAGTAGGTAGCCTGCAAGGGAGATGCCAGGAGCCTGTGTGGTGGTGGTTGCCTGGAATCCCAGGAGTCCAGGAAACTGAGTCAGGAGCACTCATAGCCAATCAAAGTTGAACAATATTAGGGATACACTGTCTCAAAACAGAACAAATACAAAGGGCTGGTGAGGCACTTCAGGTAAAGTCTCTGGACTCAATCCCCAATACCACATGAAACAAATAGCTGGCATCCATAGGCCTCTTCCAGTTAAGTTCCCTAAACTCTCACATCATGCTAAGGTTGGATTTTGTGGACATTAGCATAGAGAATATATCTTCCTAGATGAGTTCCAAAGTCACCGTGGCTTTCTTTTGCTCCTTCTCCCTGCCTAGCTTCCACTGGCCTAGGGAGCAGTCAGGGATGCTTGCAACAAGGCAGAGAGCCTGCAGCTCTTCATTCCTTGTAGGCCCAGATTTGACTCGGAGCCCTGAATAACCTCAAGAAAGACTGAGCCAGGAACACAAATCACACAGCTAACTGCACCTTACCTAAGAGGAGTACCACTCAGCCCCAAAGAAGGAGAAACTCAAGACTTTTATAGATGCAACTTGAGACCATTCTCACAAGTAAAATAAACCTGACCAGACCTATACATGTAAGCACTGCATTATCTCCCTAGTATAAGAAACTAAAAGAGTAAATAAACCCCAAAGTTTACAATAGATATTGTGAACTGGGAAGAAACACAAAAAAAGAAAAAGGAAACAAAAAAGAGAAATTCTTGTGAGAAAAAGGAAATGAGGGGAAAAGGAAATCTCTACCTATCTATCTGTCTATCTATCTATCTATCTATCTATCTGTCTGTCTGTCTGTCTGTCTATCTATAGCTGTATTTAGACAGCCAAGATAGTTAGGTAATTAGCTTCTCTTAAGGAAATACCTGTGCTAATGCTGTCTGGACATATTTCAAGCCTATATCTTGTACTCTGTGTAACTACTATGCAGATAACAATGTCAAATGTATTTATTATTATCTTTCTCCTTTGAAATTCTTATTTTATTTCTATCTTTGGTGCTCTCTTTAAAACATAATAAAAATGCAGTATCATAAAGAATGAAAAATGAGATAGGGGATTTGGAGAAAGGCAGTGGGGTAAAAAAAAAAAAGGAGAAAGAAGCTGTGGTATGTACAGATAACCCACTCCCCAAGGTGGTTGTAAACTCAAAGAACTGAAAATAACAACAAATTAAAATAAAATATTAAAAATTTAAAAGTGAAATCAGGAAAGTGCCTATTAGGGGAGCAGCAATAAAACATGTCAGTGGTGGCTTAGCCAATAAGGAGTGAGCAATCTGCTTATTTTCATGGCTGCCAAGCAACACTTGTGATGTCACCAGCACGCAGTCACCCACTTCCAAGATCCTTGGAAACAGCGACAGTTAGTCTCAGATGCCAAGGGACCTTCCAGGTGAGCACAGATCTTTGTGCTTTCTCCATTGTATCTGCAGAGGTGAATAAATCAAACGAAACCTGGCGCTTGACATTTCTTAGTCAACTGACACACTCTTAATGGCGATTTCCAGTACCTACTGCAACTAGCAATAGGTGCCTCTCATTTAAATGTCCTAACATACGCTTTGGGTTCTGAATCTTTAACATCCATATGTGTGAGATACATGTGTTATGTAGAATCCTGTGCTACTATAAACCTTATTTACTTCACTTCATCTCTGTTAAAAAAAAAATACTATGCTATTGGGAACTAGTCCATAGTCCTGTGGAAAATAGTAGCTAGCAGTCTAGACAATGAGGAGCACTGCCTGGCCACAGACATCTCTCTAGAGTTAGCTGCTGTATGGAGCCTTTCCTAATGACCATCCCTCATTTTTGTTCCTATGAGTCTGATTCCTGCCTGTACTACTGAAAAATGTCCATGCCTAGGCCAGAAGGTCTCTGATCCTGGTGGGCAGGGCTTGTCAGCACTTTGCCCTTTAAACTCCTGCTTTGTGTAGTCTTTCTGAGGGTGCAGTAGAGACACTTGGCCTTTCTTTCTCCTCCTTTTTCACCAGCCCATTCCGTGGATTCTGCACTGAAGCCTTCAGCTCCAAAAAGTAAAAAAAAAGCAGCAAAGGAAGATCAAGGAAAACTAATTTTAAAGGATGATCACAAGATACCAGGTCCACGTCTTCCTGTGGGACAGATGAAATGGAAAGTAGTTCCTATAGAGACAGGTCTCCACACAGAAGCAGCCCCAGGGACACCAGGCCTAAATATGGATTTTGTCATGTAGGGGAGGAAGAAAATGAAGGCAGGGGAAAACTTCACGTACAGCTGCACATCGTAAGCACATGCTGTTTTCCTCTGGTACAGTCCAGCTAACAACATCAAGAGCAGAATTTGGAAATTTTTTTTTTTGGCTGAGGATAAAACTTTATTGGAAAGAAAAGCTTCTGTCGAAGAGGAACAGAAGGGGGGCCTGAGTGGGTTGCCCAGGGAAGCTGTCTCTTTTAGGGACTTTTATAGGGCAAAACCTTGTGGGGCTAAGGTAGAGAAGGGGTCTCATTTAGGTGGATGTGGGGTAGGACAAAACTATGGTCAACCAATGGGATTACAAGCACCATCACTCAGGTAAAGTTGATTAGGCTCAGGACCAAATGGGGAAGTGAGTCACATAGTAATCGGGCATGAATACGGAACTGGGTCTCTTTCCCTCGGGGGTTGGGCTAGTGACTCACTTGGGTCTTTTCAGGTAATTGCTACCAATTTAGAATATCAATCCTAGGTGCTACTCTTTTAGCATTTGTTTGGCCTTTAGGTCTGGTTCACAGCAGGAGCCTCTGTCCCTCCCAGAGTTGCATATGTCTTGTTTCCAGTATTATTTCTTTCCGGGGCCTGGCCCTGCCTGACTGCCTAAAAATGTTTCTGTCTAACTCCACTGCCTACAACATTCCCCCTTCTAAAGAAGTAACCGGAACTGCCATGAGGGATTTGGGCAATGACTGCTCTAGCGTCTTCAGGCTGAAAGGGGTTGTAGTTGTGAACCGGCTGTCAGATATATTCTTCAGAGGTTCTATCCAAAGGCCCTCAATAGATGACAGGCATGTTTATTACACCTTTGAATCCGGAGAAGACAAAGGCAAGGAAAAAATTAAGTATGTATGGGTCAAATAATAATGTCAACAGGATGACTATGAAAAAGACAAGTTAGATATCTCTTAAATGTGGGGGTTAATCACTTTTTTATCTTTTATGGTCGTTTTGTATAGTTTCAAACAAACTGACATTTTTTATTATTATTGGGGCACATGAATTGCCAGAAATAGGGAAAATACCAGGTACTCTCCAGTTGGCAAGCGGGGCCACTGGCTGTGTAAGTACGGACAAATCCGTATGAGCACCTATTGAAAAAGTGTAACAGGCTTTTTTTCTTATATTGACAGTTAACATGGGTTCCCTCAGGCTTGAGAGAGGAGACACAGAACCACCTCAGTCTGAAACTTTCTCCAACTCCATCATAAACACTTTTTTTTTTCTAGCAGCTTTGAACATTTTTTTTTGTTTGAAATGTCCCTTTTCTCTGTCCAGATCTAGGGAAGCATAACTTTTTTTCCATTTTTGGACTGGCCTTCATTCCTGTAGGCTCCTAGTATCACCATTTTTATTTTCCATTTGTAATTTTACTTTGTATCCTTTTTACTGAGACACTTTTTGAGCAATTTTTATCAATTTAAACAAATTTATTTTTGTACACCCTTTTTACTTCTGTAGCTCATGTCAGATACTGAGGTCCACTGAACAACATATAAACAAAATCTGGTGGATGTCAGTTAAAGGAATCTTAATCTAGAATATTTGTTATAGATTTTACCTGTATGAGTGCCTGGGTTTTGGTATCTTTTAGTAAAGAACAAATTTTCTGAGAAATTGGAGCACATATTATCAAAACATGAACATGTGAGCTAGCAAGTACATTTATAAACTTTTTTGAGACCTAGCAATAGTAACTTACTAGTTCTTAGACCTCTTTTATTTATGGAGTCTGACAGTTTTTTTATGTCTCTCTAGCTTTAGTTAAGAGACATCACACCTGTATTAACTATGAGCATGAAATACCCGAGTTATATCAGAAATCAACCAGGTTAATTTATGTATTTATCATGAAATACACAACATTTAGTCAGATGAAACCAATGAAATACCTTTTAAATTTTATACATGAACAACAATATAGTACATTTCTAAACTTCAGTTTCAGCATCATCTTGATTAGTAAGTAACCTAAATGTATTGTAGTATCTTAGTTATAGCTAAAGCAACACATTTAAAATCCTTTTATTGAGGTACAATGACTGAAAGGAAGGTCAGGGCTGGAGAAAGACAAAGAGACCTGTACCACTGTCCAGCAATAGGCTGGGTTTTTTGTTTTTTTTTTCTTTACTCATGATTACTCAGGGCTCCTCTGATGAGATGACATGTAGAGACTATCTGTCCAGAGGAAAGAGGCAGGCTCAGGGCCCTGGGAAGCTGAGTCTGAGCTCCAGGGCCTTCACCTCAGAGTGCAGTCTTCTAGTGGCTGCCTTGGCCAGTCACGGCATGGCTTATGAGCCTCTTAAGGCCGTCCCTCTTATGCCGTCCTGGCTTCTGACAGCAGTAGCACATGAACCTCATTGTCATTGAGCTCTTTTTGGAGCCAGGAGAATCAGACTTAGGGTCTGTTTTGAGGCTGCAAAGGCAGCCATTTTTTTGTCTCTTTGTTTTCTTTTCCTGGTTTTCTCCCAATTCTGATTATAGGACATTTAAACAGTTTTTACCAAAGTATCAAATGAGTTATCTGGAGCAAAAGCTATCTTTTGTAACTCCTGATCTGTAAGAGTAACTGTTCCTCTATTGAGCTAGCATCTCAGGAAGTATGTTTTACCAGTGTATCTACTAAACAGTACAAGAAATTAGAGGGGTGTTTATCTTTCTCCTGGTAAATTGCTAAAATTTAAAATAACTAGAAGGCTTGGTTCTAGTTTTTAGACCTTAAATAATACATACTTGAACAAAATGTCTTTTCCAGTTTTTCTGCCTGGCCCGCTAGCAGGCCAGCAGGGGTCTGACTGCTTGGGCTCCAGTAAGAACTGGAAGTTCCACTGATTGTTTATCTCTTGGCTCTTTAAAATGAACTCTTATTTATTTTCAAATGTAATGACAGCTTGTAATGTTTTCTGTCTTTTTTTTTTTTTTTTTTTTGCATCAAAGCTTCGTTTACGATTAACATTACATCTTTTTAGTCCAGTTTATAAGTCTGAATAAATCCTCTAAAAGACATCAATGTACTATCAGGGTCATCTAAGGCACATGTACTCCAGAAGTTCCAATTGTTCCTTTTTTTTAAAGGATATTGTCCTTGAAAAGTTTGTATAGATTCAGCTAAGAATGAGTGTAGCCCTGTAGAGTCCTGGATTACACCTCTAGACTAGAAAGGCAAACATAGGAATCCTTACTTGCAGTACTGCTGGAAGAGGCTATGCTTACTGATGCCTTGTCCTCAGGCTCCAAGATAGTGAGGCCTCAGGAACCTGAGCTGCCTGATTCTCCTGTTGCTCACATCTACACTTCTAAAACTTTATTAAATAACAATATCTTTTTTAATACAAACCAAATCTGAAGGCATTTTTACCATTTTCCTTTTTAAATCATCTTTTTAGTTATAAAGTAGCATCATAATTGATACTTTCCTCTGTATTCCATTTAGATTAAATCGGTTTTTTTTTCAGCATGTAAGAATCAAACATCTTCTGGTGTCTAATGAGGCACTCTAAGGGAGTAAGAGACTTTAAGCGTGATATCCCCATATCTGGAATACAATAAGAAACTTTAGGGGGTTTCCCCTTCCTTATTTCTAATTGATTCCCTCCCCCAAGGCATCCCTTGAGTAATCCTCTCCAGAGCAGATGGCTGCTCCCCTTGGAGAGAAAGGACAAGGTCCCATCAACCTATCCACCCTCGAACTAGTGTGGATTTTTATCTCCTGAACATCTCACAAACCCTTCACTTACTCTTGACCATTTGTGACTATGTTATAATTGGTCTGATGACCAGAATATCTGCAGAAGGAAGCATAACTGGCATAAAAGGTCAATTAGAATTGAGAAATTCTCAGGCTATAAAAATTACTCCTCGAGATTGATAGAACAATTGACTAGAGGGATTTGGCTCTGAGTGCTGAGCCGATCTCCAGACACTTGATTTCCATCTGATCACCTAGGTAAATACTTTTAGCAACTGGATAAGATCTAACCTTGAAGCTCATAGGTGAAACTTATATTTATCATTTAGTAATCACATTTTACATGTTGGTAAAAACATTTTACTTAAGCTGACAAAAAACTTTATTTTTAGTTAACACATAAAGCCCTTTTTCCTGATAACCACTATTGTAAGCTGACTCAGCACACTTTCTGAAAGAGTGACTCATTAACTTATTTTACTGAAAAGTTCAGGTAAAATTCCTACTTTACTAGCAAAAAGAGAGAAAAAGTACAATAGGTAAGTGGAGATCTTTCAGTAGTCAGGAGCCAGTTTCCACCAAGGAAGCTTCAGGTTTGGCGCCTTCTCGCCTCAGGCATTCTCGGTTTCTTTTAGCCCACACAACCAGAGATGTCTCCAGAAAGGAATCCAGCAGTTTTTTTGGTCAACATTTCATCAGCCATAGGCTTCAATGGGGATTCATCAAAGAACAGCTGGAGAATCCTGTCCTCTGCTTTGAAGAGTGGCAGCTGCTCTAAGAGCATTTACTAGCTGGCAGAGTAACCACTGTTTCTATAAGGGATAGTTAAAAGCCTGGACAAGATTACTAGCTTTAAAGTCCAACTAATTTAGGTGCATTAGGTCTCTTACGCACCTAAATGATAACCAGACCTAGGAAAAAAGATTGAATCCTCCCTCACACTAGACATGTTTTGGTCCCATTATTGTGCTGTTTTTGGAGATGGCTCCTTCTGGTGTCAGCCGAAAGTCGGTTCTCTCCACTGTGTCTCAGGTTTAGCCTCCCGAAGGAGACCTGCCCAGAACACTAAGCCGGGACATGGCTTTTATATGTGTCCTCCTGGACGGGCATAGTCCTCTTTGTCTCATCTGACCCAGAGACAAGGTATGTGTCCTTTTTAAAAAATGATTTTTCTGTCTTCGGCGTTAATAAACACTTATTTTTGAAGGGTTTCACTTAGCTAGAACAGTCAGAGTTTTCCTAATTTTACATGCCTCTAAAAAGGGAAGTACAAAGAGGTGGGAAAATTAGGACTAGATCAAAAGAAGGAAACTGACACAGAGCAGGCCTGACATCCTGCATGCAGAGGGGGTCAGAACCAGTCCATCCCAGTGAAACCTGTCCTCCAAGTCTTTAAGAACAGTTGCCACAAAACCATCTGAGACAAATCATAAGCAATTGTAAGCAATTTTAACAATACTATGAAACAAAACTATGCAAGGCAAAACATGAACAATTACGAGCAATGGACAAAGACATATAAACATTTGAAACATAAGAATTTGTTACCTAAGCAAGTCTCAATCCAGAATTTATAAAAGAAAAGCAAACTCATACCTCTGTCCCATGATCTCGGTAGATGACCTCCAAATGATACAGGGAAATAAAACTCCCGACCTGACCTGGGTGAGTTTGTGTTCTCTAAAACCACAGAATGAATTTTAGGAACAGACGGAGGTTGAGGATAAAACTTTATTGGAAAGAAAAGCTTCTGTCGGAGAAGGACGGAAGGGGGGGCCCAAGCGGGTTGACCAGAATTTGGAGATTTTGATATTAAAACTGTACTTCAGGAGATGAAGCAAGGAGAGAGAATGAAACGTACAATTTGCAGCCAGCCTGGTGCTACTATTGGATGTGAAATAAAAGCCTGTGTGAAGACCTACCATTCCCGCTGTGGAGTTCAAGACAAAGCTAAAGACATTGAAAATATGTCACAAGGGATTTACAAACGATATTGTAAAAACCATAGTGGAAATGATGAGAGAGATGGAGAAGATGAGGAACAAGAGAGTAAAAGCCAAGGAAAAGTAGAAACTGATCAGCAACAAGCTCAGCAGCAATTTAACAGAAACTAGGTCTGAATGTTAATTGTACGGGATCTGTCGTCAGGATATGATACCAACTGATAAATACATGATGAAGCAATGGTGTGCAGTAAGAATTTTTAACCCTGATGTGTTTAGTTAAGCGCATGTTACCAAAATACTGAGGACTATATTGGCCTGTGTAGTTTTTTATTTAACTAGCCAGTTTTGTAACCATAGAAACAAACTATCTACTTTATCAATAAATGTAGTTATAGTGTCAAATCAATAAGATATGCTCACTCCTCAATAACATTATGTTGATTGTATTTCCCTTCCAGCATCATATTTTACATTTTCTTGTCATCTTTTAAACAGGTTCATGAGACAGAGTTAGAAAACTGGGAATGAATAAGACATCCATGACTACTATTTTTTTTCACTGTTTTCTAAAAGGGTTTGTAACCTTTTACTGCCCAACTCTTAGATCCTTCACTGAACTGCCTAAGAACATCTTGTTTGTTTTATGAATCTTTTCTAGACAGCTGAGTGTGACATGAAGCTATTACATAGCTGTCGTTTGCAGTTTTGGGGAAGCAATTGCAACACTATTAACCCTGTGTGTAGTGTCAACAGTTAAAGCAGAGAATGAAATGAAGTAAGCTATATTTCTGGGCTGAAGAAAGTTCTACTGTTTAGAGTGTTAAAGTTTGTTTAGTGGATCATGCTCTAGGGAAAAGTAAGCAAATTTTACTTTACAATACAAACATGCCGCTGGTGGCAACATATTGTAATTTGTGAATTTTTTTCACACTCAGGTATTGGAGGCTAGAAATGAAGAGAATCTTATTTTATCTTAGCTTCGAAACCACATGCTAAAAGTCTCTTCCAAGAAGGGTGCTAAAGCGTTTCATTTGGTTCCTGTCAGAGTTGTTCTCACTGAGCAGCATGGACTTGGACTGGGGGTGATTATGAGCTATGAGCTCCAGTGCTTATGCCAAAATTCTCATGACAATACACTTCTTAGCTTTCCATGGCATGCAAAGAGCTTCTGGTAAAATGATTGAATCCATTCAAGTTTAAACCAACATTTGGCAACAGTAAATTAAACTTTTTACAGATTTAAAGGGTTATCTCCTGCTAAGAACTTTAGACACCACCCTGAAACCCGCTCCTCTCAAGTGCCCTATTGCGTGGAGCACTTCAGATATCGGCCCGAAGTGTGTAAGCAGGTCTCGTGCGCTGTAGAAGTAAAAACGGCCTTTGCGTAAAACAGTATTTATTTTTAATTTTGTGACCACTATTTTAGAAACATTTAATATTTTTAATGTTTTCCATCATTGTTTGGTTATTTATTAAATAGACTTTTATGCCCTGCTTTTTTCTTGGGAGGGCTCAGTGTTGTTTTATTTATTTATTTATTTTTTTTTTTTTTTTTTTTTTTTTTTTTTTTTTTTTTTTTTTTTTTTTTTTTTTTT